>JARQST010000304.1:1370965-1490094 GCA_030142225.1 Pachycephus smyrnensis | reverse complement strand
TGGTACTTGTGGAACTTGAGAGCTGGATGATCCTCCGATTGGTTGTTGTGAGCTGAATTGTCCTGGTTCAGCAGATGGCTGTTGTGGTACTTGAGGTGCCTGGCCCGAACCGGGTTTCAGGAATGGATTTCCGGTGCCGATTGAAGGGAATGATCCAGCAGAAGCACTGGAGGAAGCACTGGAGCCAGCAAAAGATCCTGCTCCTGGTTGAAGTCCTTGTCCGAAAGATACTGAAGAGACGGAACCGCTGAGAAATGGATTCTTGGCTGCGTCAATTGGAGCTGAACCCGAGGAACCGGAAATACCGGAGCCACTAGAGGCGCCAGAGGAACCGAAAGAACCGGAAACTCCTTGAGAACCAGAAGAACCGAAGGAACTCGAAGCACCGAATGAACCAGAGGGTACATGAGCTCCATTAGCACCAGATGCAGGTCCCTTAGATAGGAATGGATTTCCTTGGATATTGACAGCTACGTGACCACCCTGGTTAGAAGCGAATGCACCACCATTGCCTTTAGACAGATCAAAATTTCCACTCGACGAACAAGCATTAGATGAGCATCCGCCATAAGGTTTTCCATTGGGTCCAAAAGGACTATCTGGTCCATTCCACCAGTACTTAAGAATTCCTTGACTAGATCCAGACTGACCAAAAGATCCCGATAAACCAGATTGCCCAAAGGTGCTCGCACCTCCGAAACCACCACCTCCGGCATTACTAGCTGCCGAACCGACTGCAGGTTGTCCTTGAGTTCCAAAAGCACCGAAGCTCGTGCCAGAAGTTTGTCCACCGAAATTACCAGCGGCTCCAGAACCAGATGAGAAACCAGATCCACTTGAACCTCCCTTTACTCCACTTCCTCCAGCATGAGAACCGTGGTATCCGGAGCTTGCTCCATTTTCACCCAAACCAAGATTTCCCGTTCCAGGATTTCCCAAAGCTCCGTATCCAACTTGCGAGGTATCCGCACCATTAGATGATCCAGCAAATGATCCAGCGGAGGCTCCAGCGGACCCACCAATCAGTCCAAGTGGTACAGTTCCACTAAAGCTACCGGACGCGAAACTATTGCTCTGGCTATGACTTCCGCCAGTAGTACTGTAGCCGGAAGCTTTGCTCCCAGAGAAGCTATGACCTCCAAGAACACCGTTAATTTCTGCGTTATCCTCGTTTGATTGACTGTAGCTGTTCGAATTCGAATTCGATGATGACTTCTTGTAATGATAGCCATCAGATTGAAGAAGACTATCAGGTATCTTTGAGTATGGATGCGCGTTGACACATACGGCTAACGTCACTGCACCCAGCAGCACTATCGTCGACCCTCTCATTTTGGGGACCCTGCAAAATCACGTGGAGAAACATATTTTGAATATGCTGCTGCTACGCAAATAGCTATCGCGCAATCGATTTAACGTCCCAATTACAATCTCTGTGTCTTCAGTGTTAATGAGACCTGTCGACAACGCCCGGGATGGATGTTAGGTAATCGCTTGAGCAGAAACACTAGAACCGGATCTTGCGATTGATGACATAGTCTATGGATGCTAAAAAACCTATTTGAATCTACGGTTGCTATTCTTGAAGCTCCTAGTGTCGATTTCAATGTAAACTCGGTATAAGGTTGTAATATCTATTTTAAATTAGCAGGTATCTTATTTGGAATCGTGTTTCTTTATTCACCTTTATAGTTCAGGTGAGTGCGTATGGAAATAGAAGATGAATCAGATAAGATTTTTTATGTATGCTAATTTTTCTCGAGACATGCTCTTCGCTTTGACTATTATACATAATACTAGTTGGTACGATCATTTTAAATGTTAGGCAGATCATAATTAAAAATAAATGTTATGTCGTTACGACAAGGTCGACCGTGGCTTCGAATAAAAATTTTCAATCGAATTAATATACCTGTTTTCGAGATAATTTTCGCTGTTTTTCACTTTAAAGGAAACGATTACGTTCGCAGTCGTGAGAACATCGAGTCAGCATAACTCCATAGTAATTTCACCGTGAAGCCATCCATAAACTACATCCAACCTTCGCTTCGACTAGACCTTCAACTTGAATTTAATTGAATGCCGCCAGATTAACATACACTTGGTAGTGACGCGAAACAAAGCATTCCATAATTTTCACGGTAAACGACCTAACTGCTCACTCAGCATATACAATACTATATCGGATCATTTTACAAATATAAGCAAGTGCTAATTTTTTCCCACAAAAACCTATGATAGAAATAAAAATACATTGAAACATCTATAACAAACCGAACGATGCATACTACAAAAAACCCAGCAGCTTACCGATCACCGAATAGGATTTAAAAATTCAAAAAATGATAGAGGAAAAAAAATACCAAAAATCGATGCTACTCCTATAATTATCCGTACGCACAGTCGGTATACCAAGTGCAGCAATATCCACGTTTCAACTATAATATTTCCTATCCCTGTTCACTGTTGGCACCCTCGATCCAATTATTTCCACACCGAAATGTAATTCACCCTTTTAATAAACACTGGCACAATTTGTTTCTCTTGGTCAATTGCACTTAATTTTGCGTCCCTTGGCAGGATTGCTCTCAGGACAATCATGGCAGTCAGGGCAGTCAGGAGTGTACTCACCTGATACACGTCCCTATGGAAGTACACGTACGTCTTGTTCGAAGGAAAGTCAATGTGACTGGCGGCGCCTCCACATACCGGCTTCTCTTATACCATCCTTGTGGTGGCCCCCACTGTTTTACTGGGCCTCCTCCTATCCTTCGATATCCTATCCTGGTAGACGCTATCTCGTACGCACTGGCCCATCTTGCTTATTCTTTCTTTCATTTTTCCTCTCTCTCTCTCTTTTTCCTCTTCAATCCACTATTCACGCAGGTCGACTCATCTCTCTGATATTCACCAAGCTCGCCTTCGACGCATTAGCTATTGTGCAAACAGATCGTTGAATCCGCTCGAAGAGGATGTCCGTCTCACTGTCATTTTATGAGAATCACAACATCTTAGTATAATCGATGGACTCCTGGTGAACCGCGATTTCCGTCTATTCGGACAATTTTTTTCGATTTTTTTTTTCGAACAGACATTTCGTGCTGAAGAGTTTTGACTTATTTGGAAGTAGAAATATGACTATAGAAATTTTGTTAATTTACATCGAGTCATTTGCTGTATGTAAATCATCACTTTTTTCATAGACTTTCGTGGAAATTTAATGGCGACATATTTTTCCAAGTATACCATTTAAATACTTTTGCTTCTTAGGTCGTAGTAGGTTTTTATGTTCTTTATTTTATCAGTAATCAATGTTCACCTCGAGAATGCATCCAGCGTGTCCGACGATACTTTTTGTAGTGATTAAAAGACCAACGCTAAAAAAGAAGCTTCGGGATAAAAATCTGTAAACCGGAATCATTTGATCTGCATCCTTGAACCGCGTTGAGGATGCCACAAAGTGCAATGGACGATATAACAATTGTATCTTGTCATAGGTATCCAAGCCGAGGTGTTGCTGTTCACCGTGAGTGAAGACACTATGTAAATGTTTTAGCACAAGTGGAGACGTCGGTGTATATTTATACAGCAAGTAATAGCACGAGCAAACAAATGTAGTGCAAATTCGTTGGTAAGATACGATCGCAAAATGGTACTAGAAAGCGGATGTAACCTCGACGAGGTCGCGTAGTAAAATTAGTCATTCATCGACTTGGCGCGAGAAGTGAGCGTAATTACATTACCTACATGTGTAATTACTCCCTGAACACGGGAAACCCTGTACAATGACCTTTGACCGTGTGCGTATGATTATACCATTGGTTTGGGCGTATTGCGAATTATCCATTTCGCAATTTCCAGTTCTTCGGCACTGATTAGGTCAATTAAATTAGTGCTATGAATAATGGTTGCTCATCGTATTCGGCCTTGTATTTTGTTTCTCCATTGTTTTTTTTATTACTCAGGTATCCGCCTTAATTTTACCTTCTGTCAAGTCTAATTTATCCGTAGATTTTCTAGAGACGAATGATAGCCATTATCGACATCCTGTTCAAAGGGTATTTAGGATTCTGCGGAATATGGACAACACGTACCTATGGCATTGGTGCGTCATTAAACGTGATACCGGTTCACGGGATTTTTGTGGTTAAAGATAATATTTCTTTCGATGACTCTCTGCTCATCCCTCGTTTTTTTCTTTCATCTTGCACAACGGGTTTTTCGACGGAATAGCAAGGAAAAAAGAGCAAAAAATGTAGCGTCACGAGCATTCAGCAAATCGAATATTTGTGTTCGACGATAAAAGTCTAGGTGCGCCATTTTTATTCCAATGAATTCTTTTAGCTAATTCACGCTGGAATTACGGGATTGGCCTAGTATAAGGATTCATTTATTCCATTCTGCCGCGAAATGAATGACTCGAAAATTTTCATAGCTTCGGGACACATAAAAAAAATGAAGAATTTGATAGAGAAACCGTTAACCATTACTGGTTTCTTAGTGCGCATGCGCGCGAATATGGTTGATTCGTCCTACCGCAAGAGTCATGGTAATCCGTTAGTATAAATAGATGATAAATTAAAAGTCAATCATTTCATTGTAACGGGAGCGAGGATTTTTTGCAAGGGATTAAATTGTGCGAACGAATCCGTTCCAAAAATAGCCTAATCGATTATAAATCCTAACACAGTCACTAAAGTGTCAACTGACTTTGGATGTAATGACGATATTAATGTGTCGCCGTTGACTCTTGGCCATTGCTCATCGATTTATTAATCATCGTGCTAATGGGAATCTTTTGCTTGGTAAATGCTGCTCTTAGGCCTTCGTACGATTTTGCAAAACAATAAGCAGGAGATTTTTATAACATCTTTCGCAACCCTTATCCGTGAAATCCATTTCGGCCGTGGACTTGCGAATCGTGTTACAAAATGTTCTACTCGACGTAACCTGAGATACTGCTCGGGAATGGCGACTTACGCGCATCTTACAAGAGTCGAAGATTGCATCGTGGTTAATGCGAATCTGCCATCGGATGTCAGATAAGGTATTGTTTTCGATAATTCAAAAGATACGTAGGACGGTTATTTATGGATTGACTCAGGCTACTCTTTTTCACTGTCCGGCGATTTTACAGTTCAATGCTTCGCGATGGAAAAGAAGCTTTCAAAGAAATAAAAAAAATGTATATGTTATGTCATTAGGGATATGCTTGTCATATATGACTGTGTTCTTTATATATGTACATATATATAAAAATATATGTATGGTGCATTGAATTAACGCTTTGAGTACCAGAACTCGAAATTCGTATCTAAATTTGATGCCCTTTATATATTTTGCCGAGAATAGGTCCCTGATGACGGATCTACCCTTACTTAAAAAATTTTTTAAAAATTTTTTATATGTTTTTATTTTTATATGTATCAGGGATATATGTAAGAATAACATTATAACAAAAGAATCGCTAGAGCTATATACTATATATATTTGACTTTCAATAAATTAATTAAACGAGCTCGAAGTTAATGTACCATAAAAGTAACACTGGGACTCAAAGGGTTAAAGAAAAAATTAAATGTAACTAGTCAGCCTTTAATATTAGTCAAGTTGACGTAGGTAGAGCTTTTGGACGCTTTTCTCTGACCAAGAGTCATTTGATTCTTACTGTTGGCTAACATTCTACCGCCTACGCACTATTCTAAATAAACAATTTCTCTAGACTTTGGAACGATTGCGAATTACGGTGAGCTGTCCACATCTCTAAGACACAGGAGCTTAATAAGGATCTGCGATTTTATAGACCCGGATGTCCGAAGTCACTCTTTCGCACAATCGACAATTTTCGAATTGTCATCTTGTGCAATTTTACTAATAGTAAATATGTCCTATATTCATAATGCAATATCACACCCATCGATTGATAATGTTTTTTGAAATCTTTCTTAAGACTGTTAATATCTTTGTTTGCAAAAAGTCAATGCACTCTGTGTACCTAAAGTGGAAATTTTTTTCCCTAAAGCTAAGTTATAACACGGTTCTCGGATTGGCAAAGAATTTAAATGGGGCTCCGATAAACAAAAACAAATTAAAACTCTTACCGAATCATTTGATAATCTTATACATTCTGGTTGTCGAATCGCAATGATTGTTTCGCAAGTGACGATATGGATTGCCAAACCACGTTTTCACGTTGACCCATGCGCTATAGGTAATACGAGGCATAGCGAAATGACGTGTTAATTTTTCGGTCGCCTGACAAATAAGTCTCTTAAAATGTCACGTGGATGACATTGTCATTGAGGAATTGAATATAGATGAGAGAAGATGTTACACGAGACGGGTCCTGACATTATTTCGGTCACGCGAATTCCAAATTTTTTTTTCAAAATTTTTACAGTAAACTTTTCACGAATCCATACGATATTCCGTATTTCCAAAAAAAAATCAAATCGTAACTTTATCGTACACACCCAATCACGTTAAACCAGTTTATATCGAACCGGACATCTTTAAAAAAAATATCTCTTACTTCACACTAACCAATTCCACTAATTTTTGAATTTCTAATAGGAATACGAAACGCCCCACTTTACATACCCGGTAATTCAAGAAATATCGTTGAATATTTAATACAATTCTCAAAAGTATATTAATCCCAAATCAGCATACTTTCCTGTAAAATAAATTCTCTATAAAAACAGTATCGATTGATCAAATTTATCGATATCCTCAAATAAACAGCCAATCGTTCAAAATAAAGAGTTAGATATATACAATACCGATCAGTGATCGATGAACTATGAAGTAACACTATGAATTTGGTAATTACAGAATTAATAATTACATCTGTCAGCGTGATGTCTGCCAATACGGTAAGACAGATGTTTAGAAATATTGTCGCCGTAAATTTATTATAAACCGTACTTGACGACAACTGAATTATTTGCAATAATAAATGTCTAAGGTCAAAGGTTAAACGACAGCATCGCCGAAAGTTCCCCTAGTAAAAATTTCATTATGAAAATCGAAGGCCCGTCAAGGTCTTAGCCTAGGCCTGTACTGACCCAGTGGGAACTTAGACAGATCCTATTGATTTACGGAAGTAAATTTCTACCAGAGTCATCTTCCTCCCATTAAATGATTTCTACTCAAAATCCATACCTATTGTAACTCAAATAAGTACTGACATAGTTCCTGCTCCCATCGTATGTCATTCGGACGAATTAGTCACTGTGCAATAGGACAGAGTCGAATAAAGATAAGTCACCAATGACTCGTGAATGAAAGATAGCAATAAAAATTAAAAAGTAGTCTCATCCAAAAACACTGAATTATACGATATAATTTGTCATTGGGGAGCGACCGTAATTCTCGTTTCATCTCTTCTCTGCATCCGGGAGTATATTTTAAGGACTATCCAATGACATTATTGTTTAAGGATGCGGCTGCAAGCCCGTTTGCGCGAACGTTACACAACACAAGGCACACGTATGTTTCACATACGTTTTAGTATGTAAAATACATGCAGTAAGGTAAGTTCATATGCGCGCGATCACCCACACGACGCCATTGCTGGGTTCTGCTACTTTGGCGCCTGCGATTTTTTTTACTCAAAATACATATGTCTACAGTTAGAGTGCGATTCTTAGCGAAATGTTAAATCCGGACAGACGACACATTTTAATGGCTATCGTAGGTCATCGCAAGGTCGTTTGAATTAAAACAGAAAAAATATGTTCAGAAGTTAAAATACGAAATTAGTCTTGTACCCTTCTTACCTAGCGATTTTAACGAGGTCCTTGTTGAATATACTTGGGAATAAAATTGCTAAATTTTATATTAACCTAGGGAACAACATGAATTCATATCCTGCTGTGTTATCGACTACCATCTTGACGAAAATCGCGCTCTTAAGGAGGAAACCGATTTCTACGACTGGCTGTGATATAATCCCGGGACAAGATGACACCTAGAGACATCGTAATGTCCTAGATAAATCAAAATCGAAAGTCTCGCCATTGTTTGTTATTACGAAATATTATTTTCATGATTGTACGATCTTGGACGGAGTCGAGTCACTTTTGGATCATTCTCAATTAGAGAATCTGAAAGTGATCTTTTCATACTCAGATATTATCTGCTTACTTGATTCGTGTATTATCTATTACATATACCTTCGATTTATTTGGACTCTTTTCTGTATTTTTATATTGGAAAGAAATTCCCGTACTATATATTTTATTGATCATACATCGAAATCGTTTAAAAGGAGTCGAGGTTGACTTCTGGCGAATCCTACTTGTAGGAGGTCATGGTCATTATCTGAGACAATAGCAGCGCCACATCGGTACCCTTGACATCGCCTCCTGTCACCACCTTTAATACATCATACGTTTTATTTAATGATTGCGCGTATGTATATTTTCTGATGTTGATATTTGAATTTTGACGTGACGAATCTACTTAGGCTGCTGAGAATACGTAGCTGTGTTTTTCTTGAGGCTATGTGGCTGAACTTTAAGTTCATTGTATATCTGCCCTGTAGAATCATCGGATAGGAATGGTACATTGAAGTATGATAAATGAAATTCTCATAAACAGCATTGATGTAATTGACGGTCTATAAGAATTTCTCGTTATTTAGATATTTTTTTTGAAAATATCCTAATGGAGGAGGAAATTACGTGGGACAAACTACCTTGGGGAGGCCCACACGTTATCTCGAGTTAGCTTCGTGATTCATATTCCGTCGCGTAGTATGATGTCATAGCTAACAAACACGAAGGTATGAATATTAATTAGCGAGGATCCTACGGCTGGTCCAAGACAATTAGTGAGTTTTAGAGTGGGGGAAGTTGCTACCGGCTGACACTCGACGGAGATAACCGATCGATCGTCGATCAGACATAATCGCGATGTGAGCATATTTTTGCACGTGTTATTTTTTATTATACGTTTTGGCACGCATATTTACTTTCGGAAGCGTGCCCATTTTTTTATGGCGTGCAAACTCCATATTATTTTTTGCATTTGATGTGCTGACCGCTCGTGGCAATTAGCGAAATTAATAGAATTGCATGAGACATTAATTCGCAAATAATAAAAGTTCTGTCAATATATTTTATATGTATTGCATCTTTTTTAATTTTATTGATATTCGGTATATTAATTTTGATTTCTTTAATATCAGATATCAACATTGTGACTATATGAGGTTTTTTTATTTTAAGACGCTTTTTGAAAAACATGCATATTTCAATTTTTTCTTCTTAGGCGAGATTGTGGCGGCATTTTTCAAAGAGTCAGAATACAAAAGCTCGCATGGTTTATGACGTTATCACGTTATGTTAATGATTCAGCTAAAAATTTCTTGCACATGGCCATACGGAATGCAATACTGCAACTACGTAAGTGTTCTGACTTCTGGCAAGGATGCAAAGTTCCTCGAAGTGGTTACGTACGTTCACCTTTATATATTGCACTTAGTTATATTTGCACTGGACGTACAGGCTGACTCGTTCTATTCTTTCTTGACATTTGTTGCTCACAATACGAATTTACATTCTCTCCAGAGGAACAAATGACGACGGACGTTGAATACGATGACAATTCTCACGAAAAGCAATTCTGTGTCATACCGCTGTACGAATTGCGAAATCCATAACGTTGCAATTAATCAATAGGGACTAAGAATCATTAAGAAATTCAGATCATTCGCTCAATTAAAAAATACCCATAAGCCATTCGTGAGTAATTTGCATCGATTGTCTAACATGACCTAAAGGCCAGTCCAATGAATAATCCATGTACCAACCTAATGACAAATCAATTTCATTGTTAAAAAAATATCACGTGGTCATCTTTATACAAATTTTGCCAAAAATCATTGTTTCATAATTTTTTACATTTCTAACAGAAAGTCGCTCACGTGTATAAACGCAACCGGATGGCGGCTACTGTACTCAACAGGATCCATACAATTGCGGAATCGTTGATTCACTAGCCTGCAGGTTAATCCAGATCATGAATGGTTAAACGTCATTCTACTTACATTAGTCACTCTGTTAAGGAGTCAAGTACTATAGGCATACAAGTAATATAGGCATACACTGTATAGAGTGTTGCAGTATGGAGTCAACGTAAGTCAGTGGCACTCCCAAATTATCTGAACAGGGGGAAAGTCCAGCGGTAGTGTAGAGTGCGATTCCGCGATGGGAACGATAAAATCGAACCGGCTCGATTTCTCGGTCGATACTTTGCATACACCTGCGAGTGTCGTTTTTCGAGGTGCACGATACGAAACGACGCGCAGAGCTCGCCTTCTCCGATTTCGATGAATATCCGTGACGAAGTGGGCTAACGAAATTTCACCCAAGACGAATTAGGTGCTCACAGATCGATGCGATAGAACGACACGATCATTAGGCATCAGATCCCAATCAGATTTATCGTATGAATCCCAACCACGAAATTACCTCTCGAGATACACTTTAAGATAAACCATCGCTTACCTTTCCGTACCTCAAGCTTCGATCGAATCCACGTTAAGGCTGTTGTAAGCGGCTACATATGCTTTAACAGTTAGAAATTTGATGACTGTCAAGTATATAATTTATATACTGTACAATATTTTATTTTACTTGTTTATCATGATTTTCGATAATTTATACAGGTTGGAGAGTTTTGAACTCTTGTGGAGGTTAGGAGGAGGAATGTTTATAGAGACGAAAATTTTTTAAGAGAATTATGAATATTTTATAGCTTACGATATCTCATGATTATTATGCAACAGAGGAACTATGTTATACAACGCTAAGTCTAGAGATAGCTGGGAATTGTTCTCTATGGACCAAGCTTAAGGATTCATCTGGTACCAACGATCGAATGTCAAGAACTGACTTTCTTCGTGTCGAATCAGCGGCTGATAATGGAATCATTAGCTAGTGATTGACAGAGAGTGATGACCAGCCAAAGAGAAATTATGATATTAAACTTTGACCCTTATACACAAATGACGGGTGAAATATTTGCTTGGATGCGCATGTCATTTTATCGATGATTTCTTTTGCTTATAAACATTTACGACAAAGAGTCATTATGCGTATGTTGGCTTCTTTGACTTCTGGAATGATGTTTCTTGCTTGAAGAACTGCATGCTTTCTTCATGTTTTTCTGTTTCTTCATTAAAAAAAGTATCAACCGAAGATTTAGCACCGTTTCTGGCAAAATCGACCTCTTCAAGTCATCAAGGTTGAACTTAACGTTAAAACTTGCGTATTATTGGAACAGTGCTGATCCTGTGGTCACTTTCTCCACAAATTCCAATCTCTTCTTCGTTGTCATATTATACGCATGTAGGATACACGCTTTATAGCTATATATATTTACACCTTCTGCCCACTACGTGAATACTTCGCTACAGAGTGATCCAGCTGTAATAGGCAGATTTTATTTTTAAAAATTACAACAATAGTCCATACATACTTTTTATAAAATTAGTTAAAAATTGTTTATATAACAAAAAACGTAGAAACTCGTTGAACCAATATGATTCTATTATTATGATATATAAAAAGTACGAATTGCGTTCAGTGATATATTTTTATTGGAACAACCCGTATATCGCGAATATGCGTGTATGGTTGTATTTCACGTAATAATATACATAGGGCATATACCAAACCCGACAGCCTCGAACAGCCTTGCCTCAGGACTTGCGAATGTTTTCGGATTTGCTATGGAAATATTTAGCAAAGCAAAAAGATATATTTATGCCATCGAATTCGGACTTCTCTCTGTGTCATTGAGTCATCGTACGATAAGCCTTAATAATTTCCGAACAAGCCTCTACGTAGTCAATAACAATTTGTTTCAATTTCATGAAGACATCGATCGATCGATCAACAATCTAATCAAGGATGCATTAACGTCAAATTCTTGGTATACTCTATTCGCATCGCTACTTCAAGCATCATCCTGAGGAAGATTAGCAATGATAAAAAAGTAATAATAATAACAATAATTTTTAAAACCAAGCAAAATCGCCAACGGCTACCACTGAGCTGTCATTCAGTTTACCGGACATGTCACGACAGAATCTTCACCAGTGAAGATCATACCGGATTACCTAGAACTTGTCATGATCGACAGGATTAACCTTTATCGTCGATCGTGACGTTAAAAAAAAAACGTAACCACATAGCCATTTCGAGATTCAAGGTATATCACGTGTATTGATTATATATATATTTTTAATCAAAATTTCAAACAGTCCTACCATATCGTACAAGTAATATACCTATATTATATGTTATCTCGAACCATCATCTCATCCTTGGTATCCAAGTACCCACGTAATTCAATATTTCCATACTTCGATATACTTCGGCCGCGTTTTCACTGTCGTTGTATATCTCCAATCTTGTTGCTGTTACGCTGCTTCCATGATGCTACAGTGAGTTTCGCGATGGTTGGCGCCGATATAGCCTTCTTTACCAGGTTACTCCTTCCCGGGCGTGTAACGTTCTCTTACGAAATATCGGATGCGTCCGGGAATTCACGTCAGGATGGGAAAGATCTCGGGGTTGTAATGAAACATGATGCTCACCTATGGTCAGTTGTAACATTTTCAAGGTGCCAAGAAAAACCCATGGCAACGTCCGTGACTGTGAGTCGTAAGCGCCTTTGACTTATTTACTAAGAGAATTTTATTGTTGCTAGCATTTATCATTAGTAATTATCATTATACCTGAGACTATCGGTACAACTGTTTCTACTCTATATGTTGGTATTATTATGAATATTATTATTATGATGGATGTTACCATGGTGATTGTCCTTTGTGATGCTCCTAACATCCTTACACGGTTCTGTAATTTCGTAATGGAGTTGAGATCCAACGAATTCCACGAATTCTTACAATCTGCTTTGGCAACTTCTGTTTTATCGTGTTTTTATGAGATTTCTAATGATCGAAGAATGCGGTTACCTTGGGAGATCGTATGGGATCATCCTTGGGCATTACTTCTTAAGGGACAAGGATAGTAGAGACGCTTTGACTTTCCTTGGCGACCTGCTGCGAGTTGCAACATTTGTTATATCCAATGAAATCCGTGGGACAATGATCGGTGGTTTTCACGTGGGCGATCATGGAATTTCGGGCAGAGTCATCGATCAGAATCTTCTCCCTCCACTTGGTATGCCCTAATTAGTCACTGCCTACGCATACCGATCGATCTGTCACGAGAGACTTTTCTATTTTTTTTTCTATATATATTTATACTGTATACATAATCTTCCTTATGGACATAATCGCGGTTTCACTGGATCGATAAACACGTCTGTTTTAAATAACAGAGACACTCTCAATTTGTTTGCTAAACGATCTGATTAATCGATTAACGATGGACAATATTTCTTTACTGTCTGTTTACGGAAGCTAGTATCGATTAGATACGATGTTACGATGATGATGATCACGTGCTCTAAATTTTTTTTCGTCATATATAGCACGTATGTTTGATGGCTAAAACAAAAAAAAATTTATTAAATACAAGAAATATGGATATCCGTATTTAAGAATCTCATTAAATAAATTATACCAACCCCTATCATATTTAATTACATGTCAACGTCAAAGGAATAACTGTCAAATGTATAGGAGGTGTGTGCAATTATTTTAATGGTTAATAAAAAAAATTGTTTTTCATCTTCACAGGATGCGACGATGCTCAAGGAGGCCTACCAGGAAGAAGAGAAGAAGTACGAGGACTCTGTTTGGATTATAGGTACTTAGGTTATATGGAAGTTTGGTGCGTTAAGGCTTCAGGGCAATTCTTCGACTTTCAAATTAGTTTAGTTCGCTACGGGCAAATGTTAGGGCATTCCCACGTTGACGATACGACCTTGTAACGTTATAACGTGGTAGGTATATCAGCAGGATATATGGGAGATCGGTGCGACCAATAACGAGAAGTATCGATCGACCGATTTCCTTAGCGATTCTTCTTTCACTCGACGTCACGAAATCCGATGATTCGTCACCTTCGCTACTACCGCAATGTGAAATGCCTAACCTAACCTCGGGACTGGCGTCTCTTAAACAGTATTAGGTAATCCTCGAAATTCTTCACAAAATCGCGGTTACATCGGTGAAAGGGTTAAGATGGCTTTTATTCGATTTTCGAGATGATTCAAAAGGATATACGAAATGTCAACTATAATTCTACGGTGTTCGAAATTCTATGGATTTCAATTATTAATGATTCATTTGGATGTTTGGATACTCTGTTTACGTAATCAAAATGCAATTTGATAGATCACGAGTATTGCAGAATTCTTTGACGGGGTTTCGCTTACAAAATTTCGTATTTTTTCGCGTGACACGTTATCGCTTTATTTTTGAGAAAATCTCAGCGACTTCGCCTTAGAAATTTGTTTATTTTTCAAAAAAGCCCGCACAATTAGTACACGTCGTTGCTTTTTTCCCCACAAATTACACTAATTCGCACGTTGCTTTCTTGCTTTCGTTACCTCTTAATTAACAACTTTCGTCGGCGAGATCTTTTTAACTAGGGACATTGTAGGAACGATCATTACCGTTTCACTTTTTTTTTGCGAAATTTTTGACTTGACGTATAGCAAGCTTGATGCTGTTAAATGCAAATTTAAATATACAGCTAGAAACTGGTGTATGCGATTCTTTTATTTTCACTATACACCTCCATTTACATCTAGTCTACTCGAGCATATTTTACCTTTGGATACATATGTAGAATGCACATTAACGTACACGTCCTTTCACGGCCTTTCAAAAATTGAATCGAAGATCGCGGAACGGTTCAGAAATGAGTATTAAAGAGAAGCGATGAAAAAAGATATGAATATACCATAAAGGTATAGTACCTAACGTGGGTAGCGAGCAAGGATAACGTCTGCCGACTATTTGAATTTTCATATCCGTAAAGTCACAGTCAGGGACTTTTGTCAATATGAATACAATGCTTCATGACATAGGCCACAGCACCACGACCCTCTGTACCTTTTTTTTAGCGCGAAACCTCGCCACTTTATTCCCTGTTTCGTATACGTAACATCATGAATTTTGTATACGATGAGTTTTACTAATAGAAGCAGTTACTAGTCTGGCGCTTAATCTTCCATCGGAAATGTTGAAAAGTTTTTTTTTTCAACCGAAACTAGGACTGTGGTTTTGTTCCCGTCGTCGTTTTACGACGGTTTCGCACTCGACGTCTTAAGAGCTTTTAGCTACTTTACTTTCTAGCCGAGAGTCATCTTAAGCAATTAGATATACGTATCTCTATTTGGTAGCAAATGATATCGAGCAGCTGCTTAACGTATTCATGAACTACTCAACTGCTACGTACTGTAGCCATATGGATTGAAGAGATCAAGTATTGCCAACGTGATAAACTTTCTTCTCTATTTACCGTTTCGAGCTATGTGCCAATGTTTATACAGTGGCATTGTAGTCGTCTTTTTAAAAATTCGACTGCTAGAAAAGCTAAGTACTGCGTGATATAATCGAAGTCGCGCGAGTTTTGACGTTTCGTTTGACGTGGCGCCATCTCGAGATATTTGCGTAAGAACTGGAAATTATTCATCAAGACGAAATGTTTCTTCGTGAAGGGTGTAAGTCAAGAATATCTATATGGAGTTTCGAGAGCAAAGATATAGTCTTACAATATTTATATTATTACATGACATAATATATATGACGCCCCTTTATATATTAACAGAAGCTTCGCCGATCGCAATTTACTGAAAGACAGGAAAATGGCTGACATAGCAGAAACCTTACGTAAGGATGGTGTACCAAGGAGGATATGTTTCGATGGAAATTTCATCGCGATAAGGATGGAAGTTTCGTAATCACCTCTCCCGTATAATATTTATACAATTTTAACTCTTCCTGGTGTCATTTTTATACTAGCTTTACACACCTCTTTGTCTATTTGCTTATCTATAATCAGATACTAAATACCATCCATTTTGAGGGGTCATTTGCTTATGACCCAAAGTGTAAAAGAGGCCCCTGATTATAAAACTGGTGTCGCAGCCTGATTATACTTCTTCCTATTCATCCCATGGACGTCCTTCATTTTTTGGCAAACCAGGCGACATTGATACTTTGTTTAAATCCGAAAGATAATTAAAAGTGGGCGCGAGGTAACTGCGTAGGCAGAACATATGTACATAGCATTGTGTAAAAATGGTACAATGTTAACAGTAGAAGGCTCTGAAGTTCCTTTATGTTTCCCGCCTATTGCTTATCTCGGTTTATCCGTACGATTTTAATTGTCAGATCAATGACTAAGACACAAGACTCACGCTTTAAAGGTTAATTCGAATGTACCAGACGTGCGCGATGATGATTTTCGAGGAACAATCAGATGCTCGTGAAATTATCATCGACTCTTTAACTTTTGACATTCTCCATAAATATTGGTGGAATCACGATAGTTCGAGAAGTCGACACGAGTCAAGGTGGCTACTGTCAAAATCGTACATCCGCAAATTTCGAGGTCCTGTCATCGACTATCCCTGTTGATTTTTTGCTCATAATCACCGAAGAATTTCAGTCATTATCACAGTACGTCATTTGTCAGTATTTTTTTCCTTTTCTTCTCTCTTTCTTTCATCTTTCTTTCTTCAATGGGGAATCTCTGGAATTTAACGATCGACTCGATTACGCGTCGCTGTCGTGTAAACGATTTCTTTAATGGCGCGATAAATATCGTCATTGTCCACTATTAATGACTTCGTACCCATACTCATCCCGGAATTACGAATGGATTAAGTTGGTATCAAATTTTGTAAAAACATACTTTGTGAATGTGTATTACGGTTTTTGTGAATTTTACTATGTAAATAGCTCGAGGGTTGGTACCAAGTTCATTAAAAAATAAAACAACTCGAGAAATCCTGCTCCGATGGCGATACGGAAGAAACGGATGTTTTTATCGACGTCACTGCAACGTCCTTTTCAACGCTGTGGCGTCCTATTACGAATATTTATAGCTATCTGTATATTTACAGCAGGATGTATTATAACTTCTGTGACTAGCTATGGATAGGCTGGACGTCTTCTGCGGAATAACCCTGTATGCAAATTCTGCATAATTCGCTGTGTGAATCGTGTTTTTATCGAGTGAGTCGATGCGCGCCCGATATGAGAATCAATAGCGTGCTTCTTATAGGCAGCCATTGTTAAACGCCCCTTTGATATTAGATTCAAAGAATGAAATTTCTGCGAAAACTAATAAACTAATGACCTTGGCTTAAGATTAGAATTTATCGTTTTCTCAAACACACCAGAAGATCACGTCAGGGTTATCAAGCCAATTTTTCGAAATTCAACATTGTAAATCTTATTAATATAACTTGTGATAAATGTCAATGATAGGATACGACTAATCTTTTTATACAATACATAATATTGTATTAAAGACCGTCGGTTAATTAATATTTATAAAATTTCGTTCGTTTTATTTTATCATAATTTTCAAGAAAATTACTGTGAATCTCAAGATTCTATTCTATTCTATTAAAAAATATATATTTATACTAATCTATACAAAGATCGTTATTAAATCGTCGCGTAAGTTATGTTGATTCGTCCACAACGAAATTATTGCACAACCATCGTTAATGCCTTGTTAATCGCTTCCGTGGCACAGCAGGCATTAATTGTACGCAAGCCAGTACATACCTACGATATTTCTATAGCTTTCTGATGGAAGGTATGCCCAATGTATTTTGCATGACGTTACGTCTACTCCACGTTGTTATTCTGTACGCCGAAAGTATCTTTTGGTATACTCGGACAAACTAGGTAACGCAGTTTTCGCGTCAGTCACGTTTTTTTGTCTTCAACGTTTGGTCACGTTAAATCAATGGTAAGAATGCACTGGATATTCTTTTGGAATTTTCTACAAGAAATACAATGGAATTTCAAGCTTGTTAATTAACCGTATCGAGGGCGATGAAGTCACCAGTACTCGTGAAATATCCCTGCAAAAGGAATGTATAAGATACTAGGAAAAAAAACAAAGTTATTACAGCATCGATCGAACGAGGAAGTATCGACGATAGACGTGTCATAAGATAAATTTAGTCAGAAAAAAAATTTGAATAAAAGCATCGCGACGCTATTAGTAAAACATGCAGCAATCATTAATCGTATGAAACACGTTTTAATTGATCAAAGTGAAAAGTCATTGTACTCGAATTATATTTTCGGTGGACACTGTATTATTCGAATAATTAAAAAGTATCCTAATTTTCGTTACCCTTGTATCAACATTTACGAGAATTAAAATTATTAAATAATTAATCATACTAGGGCGTAACGTCATTTCTTATTTCACGTGATAAATCTTTATAAATGTAATCTCATCCACAATTTACAATAATAACAAGTAACATGCAACAATCCTTAACACGTATCAATTATCCAAATTGGGTGAATATCGTGTTCGCTCTCCGTCTCCATGGTAACTTTTCAAAAAAATCATTTTGGCACAGCCCCAGTCTTTTTGCTTTTCTCAAAATAATTTCACTTCGCATTTGCCTCGCGGGCCTCGTGAACTTGACGTGCCGCGTGCTATTTGGCCGCGGATAAAAGAAATCACGAGATAAAGAAGAAAAATAAGAAGAAAAAAAGCAAAAAAAGAAAGATGGCCGATCCGTCACCTCTCACCAACGAGATAGAAAGCCGACGGTGATGAGTTCCTATATACGTATATATCACGCGATGGCGATCCGATTCATGATTTACTGATCTGAAATTCGAGATCATTTCGCCGCTCAGGCGAAAATCATTTTGGCGCACTTGTTTCGTTGTCAAATTGGTGCTGGTAGCGAAGATACGTATCTCTGAAGTCTATACCGTTATTATTTGACACGTTTAATTTTGCTACACAGTATTGCTAACATTGACTATCCTTAATATACTGTATCCCCGTTATATATTTCTTTTAGCGATTAACAGGCGTAACGACCCTTGCTACTCTAAGACTAATTATGGCATCTACGTATACCCGATGGTTTATGCAATTGATGTCGCAGAAAATCAATTACCGCACGATATCCCAAGTAACAAATATATATATATATATATATATCCACGAATGTGACTACATACGTTGATACGTAGGTGGCTTAGCGTGCGGCAATAAGCAATAAGTTATAAGTTAACATCGTGCTCTCGAGTACATTACTCATAGCCGTGAATACGCTGAATAAGATCGTGGTAAAGGAGCGTTCACTTTTTCTCAGTGAGCCAACCAACCCTCCCAAGGAGCTTAATTAATACGTATTATCGTAATTGATGTTTCCCGTTTGATAGCTGTATAGCTATGGTATACGTAGAATAGGATCAGTATGATTTTTTTTCAATGGAAACCAAAACAAATTTCGAGCTTTGCTTTGTGATTTACTTGCGATTCAAAAGTTACTATGGTACGAGGAGAACGAGAGAGGAGTATAAACGATACTTAAGAATGTCTAAATGTCAACTATCTTATCTTAACCAATTCCGATGGAACGGATTATGAAAAGAATCTTGTTGGTAATAAACAATGGTTAACGATATTAAAGAAAGGTGTTACTTTCAATGACGTCACGCATATCTTTGCTAGTACGAAATCCTACTTATGATACCAAGGTAAAAGCTTCGACCCGTGTGGAATTTTAAAAATTAATAAAGTACAGTAATTTTATTCATAAAAGTTTAATTAATATGGGGTTTAAATAAGCACCTAGTCAAACGGTTTCATTTCATTAGGAGCTTTCCTGGCAATTTAATATTAACAGCTGACCCGGATGCAAGAGAAAGAATCTTGTTCTCGGTATCTAAGCAATGGGTAATTGCAATGAAATAAAGAATAATATATTTAATCGAATCAAATATGTCTCCAATATATATATATACATATATATTTAGTAAAGGTCTTAGCGTTCTCAGAAATCGTGCGAATAATCCTATAGAGTGTATCTTAGAATATATTTATGCAATTTAAATTTGACTACAAATCACATTTGATAACGAGTCGTAATGAAGAACAATTATTATTATCAGCTCGCTTCGTGCAAAACACTGGACAACCCGAGTATGTAAGATGTCGACAACGAGGTTGGCAGCGCAGATCCTGAAGCGTGGGCGATTCCACAACGAACTTTACGCCCACGACTTATTCGCACTCATCTTCGCCGTAATTAATAACCAGCACTATTAAACGACTCGATTTTTCGGTTATTAGCACCTATCAGGTATATACACATAAGGTTATATATATAAAAGACTGATTTACATTATGAAAAATTCGTTAGACATCATTGGGCCTATCGACTTTATTAATATAGTTGTTTTTGGGTTTCGTATATAATAGATACAGTACATATTATATAATAAAATGTGACTAAACATTATCACGTCAGATACATTATTTCCTAGCATATTCTCATGAGGATCGATGATTTCTACTTCTTTGCATAAAAGATTCCACTCCCGTAATTCCAAATCGTGTCGAGGGGTAATATTATAACTGGCTGTGTATATGTATAATGTTATCGGATTTCCATTTAATGGAGTCATTTTGGCGCGTTTCGGTTCGTTACTGGGCCAAGGCCGTCTTCTAACCTTATTCCTGCTCTCAGTGAATTCTGATGTCATCTATCTCATAATATCGCTCGATTTTTTCGAAAGATTCTCTGCGCTGCTAACGTAAATCTCTGAGTGGCTTCTAGCTAAGGTGGGGTCATTATCATTTTTTTATTTTATAAAGATTTATAAGAATCGCATATGGCGGACGTGGATTGACGTTCCATAAAGGCAAAATTGTGCTGAGGTCGAAGGTACTAGAATGATTTCTTTGTCGACCTCACAAAATTATTCCTACTTATATGACAGTAAGGTAAAACTATTCACTGGTTTATTGGCTATTTTTAAAAGCCCTGTAGCATCTGTAGGATTTGCAGAGTGCTTTGATATTGTATTTTGTATTTGTTCATGGAACTATCATGCAATGGATAAAAGCTTAGAAAGGTTTCTTTTTCTTCTTGTCATTGCACTTGATGCTCCTTGTCACTTAAACGAAGAGCATGATAAATGTCTCGGTTTCTTTTTGCACTACGTTCGCCTATGTTTGTCTAAGTGCAGACACGAAATTTCGAAATACCTTTTCTGTTCGATCAAATAAATACTCGAGTGGTACATCATTTGTTTGCTTGTCCAACACTATGATTATTCAAGATTTGATATAGTATATTTCAAAATTCCTATGACACTAATCCTGGATGAGAAGGGAGAAAAAAATTAGACCGGTTTGAGTTATTTATACGAATAATTAATCCTTTGCAAAAGTTATTAGTAAAATTAGCAATAGTCGTGAAAAAGTTGTTGACACAGGGAGCACAGGCTGTTCAACTATTTAGTGTGATTTAAAGATTTTTTAAAAAAATTCAACTGTTCACTTTTACTGAAATTCCGTCGTGATGTCAAAGACTCTTACTGATCTTGCTTTATGGCCTAATCGGTAAAAAAAGGATAGTCGTCATGTGACGTGTCAGAGATATAAATAATCCATCTAATACAAAAGTACCATATTCGACACTAGTCAAAATTAATAGAGGGAAATCGCGCGCGTTGAAATCATTAGATCCACTTGACTAGAGTCAAGTTCAACATTGAGTGATTCAACGTTTGAGAAGCACTGCCGGGAAGACATAAGCATCAGCATCCGGCTTGGGTCCAGTTACATTACGTACAATGGCGTCAGTCTTCGAAAATCCCGCGCGTTAAGTAATTCCAGATAAAAGGTCGGCACGTTTTCGTTATATCCGGTTTGCACGGAAGTATCATCGTTTTAGCACGTTATTGAAAACAAGTAGGCGTCTGGGATAACGTAGTCGCGATCTTAAAAGTAACAATACGTTTGATGCTGATCGTGTTCAAAACCTTATCGTGGACAAAGCCCCTGTCGGTGATTTTGCAAAATCGTTAAAGAAATTTATAGGCCCACCCTGTATGCATGCCACCGATACAGCTACCGACTGTGAACACATATAATTTTCCCATCTTAATCCATACTTGTACACTACACTAAATCAGTCTTAGGTTTCGCCGGAGATAAACCAGAGTATAAATTAAAATTCGTTAAGATTTATTTTCAGTCGACGTTCCCGCGCGTCTTTGCTTCTATATAACGAACGTTTTAAGCCGTTGCGATATTTCCCATAATGGCTGCCCCGTTACCAGTTGAATTCCACAGTTGAATCCTTATGAATTATTGCTAGACTGCTAGACATAGGTACCTATATCCGCGACTACCTACATATGTACATCACGATGCTTATACAAGTGTGGATGTATGAATTATGAAAGAAAAAATGGAGATTCCGACTAAACAGCGTAAGTGAAAGCACTTCAATTTCCAATACCATTTAAGGTTACTACGGCTTGTTATCCAACATCTGGGAAGTCACATTTTTAAGGTTCTTTTAATCATCCAAAAGATCATTAAAGTTTACTGATTTTTTTTTCTACAAAATAAAATGATTCTTGTTGGATATTGTATATGGATATTACAGCCAAGTGGAGACTTTAATGCTTGGTGTTTAAGTAACGAGAACTGTGTCAATTGGCGTCTCATATACTACGGTGACTTCAATGATAGCATAAGCGATGTACAGATTACAAAGCATTGAAAATGCTAACGAAGTCATTTCGTCACTTGGAGCAATGTATAAACTTGGGATTAACATGATAATTTTTGAAAATCATGATAAGACTCTTCTGTTTTATGTCCATGCAGGGGTAACTAATATAGATAAAGGGCATGAAAATAAATTCATTAATGACCTAAAACGAAATTGGTATTTAGTTGTATCTCCTAAGGGCCTTGAATGAGTCATAAGAGAGATCAGCCTCTGGCCATACGAAATACAAAAGGTTTGCATTTAATAGTGTGAAGGAAAATAAAAAAAAAGGTAAGACGAGATGCAGTGACCTACGTTCGAAAGGAAGAACGAGCTAGAATGTGTTGTTTCTAAATTTAGATCTGGCGCCGTGCAAGAAACGCGATGCATGGATGTCTCTTATACACGGTGTTCAGTGTTCAACTATTCAATTTGAATATAGTTATTTCATATTTTGAATACCTTTAATCAATAGAATATATTTTATAGTATGCTTTTATATTTGTCTTTGATTTTTTGGTGTTATTTTCAAATGTTGAAAACACGATAAGCCGATATTTAGCGTTGTAATGTTTTTCATCGGTTGATTATTATTAACCAAGTCATTCGTGCCTTTTGATCGTAAAATACAATGGCGTATTCTTTGGCATAAATTTTTTGTCTTATTTTTCTTACGTAACATCTACCTTCGAGCGCATGTATAACGAATTCAAATATATTAGAATTTTCATGAAGCGACGCCTTTAAAAGTTCACCAATGATTTGTGAGTGATTTGGTATAAAATTATAAAGTATCCCTGAAATCAAACGATTTCTAGGCCTATTAATTCAAACAGTTGTTTTCGTCGAAGTATCAAGTCGTTTATTTGATTTTTTTACGCCCGACCTCGGGGTGGCTTTTTAACGAATATCGAATCTTCAAAAAAAATACAATCGCCAAATGAATGCGTGTAGAGTCGAAGGTAGCATTCGGTACCAGATTAATTTTTTTGCATAGTTAAAACCAGCCGTGAACGTAAATTTATTTACCAACAATAACCCCGTTTCATTAAAAATTAAAAAAACTACCAATAAATGTATATACCTGTCACGCGATACTTCGTTCTTTTTTATTATGTAGTTTCTATTATTATGAACTGCAAAAGTCACACGCCCACGCGGTAAATCTACTAAGATTATTTAAAAAAAAGCATTGCATGCTTTTCAAGCCGCGAAATCAGAAGATCGTTAAAACGTCCAGTTATAAATAGAAGCAGTTGGAGATTGGTACCATAAAAATTTTTTGTGCACCTACAAATATACTAAAACGTCGGTTTCCATGGCGAAGATCGTACGTCTCGTAAAGAAGTAAAAAAATGGAAATATCATGAGATATACTGAGCAACTTGAAAACTGAAGTGTTTATAACGCCGTTATATAATTCCGGTTATTTTTTTAATTCGCAAATTATACGCCCAATTCCTCGCGACGTCGCGTTGAAATTCTCTCTCAATTTTTTGCATTCTTTTTTTATCACCCCGCACTATCGCCACAAGCGTCCCCCAAAAAATCGCGAATTCTTCACGTAAGTGAATAGTTATGTAGCCATTTGTTATCAGCAACCTTCCCGCATGTTATATACGATATTAAAACAAGAAGATACAGCGAATTCTGCAAATTCCTGATTCTCTAAATATCAAAGCATCCCGTTCCTATACACTGTCATTATATTCCCACCTTACTGTGACCAGTCACGAAGAACATTTCTTCGTCTCCTAATTGCCCCTTCTAAGTTTCACCTAATGACCGAGGTTCAATTAATTAATGTACCATAAAAAATTTAAGGGTCTGCATATATATACTAAAGCAATGCATAAATCACCCGTCCACTCCTCTCCATTAAATTTATAACTATGCAAATTTCACGCAAACCAAATATTCTTTCTACTGCACATATATTTTCGCCATTTTATCACCGTCAAGTATTCCGCTCGTATATCCAAATTAGAATTAACGAATTCCTCACGATAGTATATATAATTAACAATCATTGCAAATCTTGCATTAAACTATATGTGTTTTTATAACCAAGTTCTCCACAAACCATAAGAATATTTAACGTGAAAAACATCATAGCGCGAGGCAGGCCAAGGTTGGAATGATTTGCCAGAGGTCATGCAGAGCGAGAAATAAACTGCAGACAATAAAGTAGAATGGTAGAAATCGAAATAACGATTAAGAATGCGAAGCCGCAAGACCTCAATAAACGCCTTAAGCATATGTGGGTAACCACGTTTAAGCACGTACGTACGGAATTCCCCGAGACAGGTAACACACGGGTACCACCTCTGTGCGTAATCGAAATGGTAGAACCGCAAAATCGCTACGTGATACATTACGAATAAATACACTATGTATATTGTCTGGGACGCGTAAGGAAACATCGTGTTAAAATAGCAAGGACGCCTGTCTGGTATAAATACGAAACTGGTCGTATAAAGATGTCTTCCCCGCACCTTATAAATCTCGAGCTTGCATTTTTCATTGTGTAACACGTAAATAATAACCCTTACAACCATTCCCAAGAGCGTTCAATGGAAATTCGCCTAAAGTATGAAAAATTTCTAAATCTAACCTAACGACTGTACCTAATGGATGATGATGAGGATTGAGGATGAGGACGATGATTTGTTTTAGTGTGGAAAAAAAATTAATTAATGATCACGGAAGAGAGTTTGTCTTCTTAGAAGAATACGTGGGATATTTTTGTTAACTGAATCTAGGGAATTAATTAATAGAATAATATTGTGCAACTGTGTCGCGGTATGCCGACGAAAGTCGTTTTTGTTAAACGATCTGCTCGGAGATGTCGGGATGAACGTCAACGAATTAATTATGTAGACATAAATTACTGTGATTTCGTAAAAAAAAAGGTTCCTAATGAATAGGGGAAAATTATTGTCACGTTAATAACGGTTTCGCTAATTGGATTGGTCAATTAGCGCACGCGCGGTAGCCAGTTGTACACCCACGATATTCTTAATGATTCTTGGGTATAAATTTTAGTTCTAGTAAAATCATGTGTCCTGCTTACCGTGTATCACTATATTTGTGAATAGCGAATATAGTGGCGGATTGCGAAACTTAGCGAATCTGCACATCTCTCATAATAAAAATATTCTAATGTTTTTACTTTAGTATTAATTACACGGTTATCCCATGCGATGACTCGGCCAATAAAATCAGCGGATTGGTGCACGTGACTTAGTATATTGCCAAACAGAGTGAATTAGTCTCGGACTTTTTTTAATCCAATAATTGCTTTTTACTAGGATTTTGGAAGCAAGAGGGTCGTTGCACTGTTAAAATAAGTAACAATGAAAATTGAGATGTCAATAATCTCCGTATACTAACGGTAATCTAAATCGTTGATTTTTTATGGAGCTACCGATTGCGCCCGCTTATAAAATATTCCAAAATAAATTTCACGGCGAATTAATCCAGTGAAGAAGTGATATTGTGCGTAGGTCTGTAGGAAAAAGATTTTGTTGTGAAAGAATAAGGGAAACATATATATATATATATATATATTCACTTAATCAAAGTGTCTTACGAGTGGCGCGGAGTATTATTACTGTCTATATGTGTCAGACACTCGCATTGAACGCTTTCTTCCAAAACGATCGAATCTACATTTTCGATTACGAAAATGAATGCGTAATGAAACACAGCATTCTATGCATACGATTAGTCTTAGTTATTAATGAGCATTGAATTCCGATCGTGGCGCCCACAATGGGATTACGTTTTATGAAAAATGAGAGAGCTTTCACGTAATCGGTCGCGCGTAATTCATGTGTACCTACTTCTTAACAAGAAATCACACGCAACGTTTATTAATAATATTGACTGAGAGAGGAGGATTATACTTTCTTGACTGTTCTTTGAATTCAGGAAGGTTTGAGAAATTCTTGGAAAACCGTTATGATACATGTGAATAGAACATAGATTACATAGGCATGTACTTGTTGAGTCATCTTACATTTTTTGGTTGTTTTTATGTTACGATAGAAAAAAATTCATGACGTCAGTTTAAACGGGAAAAATATATTTGTGGCAATGAACTTTTTTTTGTATTTCTATTTTTTTGCCTCACGTTTTTGGTTTTTTTTTCTTTAATTTTTTTTATTGTCTTATCTTTTTAAGGTTTTTATATTATGATAAAAAAGCCATGACGTCAGTTTAAACGGGAAAAATATATTTGTGACAATTTACTCTATTTGTATTTTAACAATTAACTCTATTTTGTATTTCTACTTTTGTTGCCTTACCTTCCGCAAGGTAAGATTTTTTAGACCTGCCCGATTGGTTAGCGCCCAATCGAGTCATTTCAGCTGGCTCGATAATGGGTAACGGCACGATTCTGGCATTTTAAATATTTTAACAGTTTTCAGTAGGAATGACATGACCTTCGTATATCCCCGCACGACCTTAAACACAAGAGCATATATATAGTCAAGAAATCCAGTCTCATCACGCATACCTTTATTTCCGAAAATTGTTATTCGCTAAACGATTTTAAACAACATAAGTGACGCTTACGAAATTCAATTCCGCAGAAGCAATTGCGACATAAATAATCACGTACAAAGGATTCAATAGCGTTGAACGTTCTTCCAAAATTTCATATCCGATTCCAAAGTCTCGGTAACGTTCACCATTACAGAAACGCAAGTAGGCGTGCGCAACAAAGAAAAGAAAGGAGAAAGAAAAAAAAGTAAACGATTCAAGTCGCAACTCGAAACGATTTCCGTAAACAAGAACTCAAATTATTCTCTTCCTACGTTTCGGGCATCATCGAATGGAGCGAAGTCGTACGTAAGGAAGCCTGAGCATTGAATGCCTTTTACGTAACATCTCGCAAGGAAGAAAGTTCAAAGTTATTAATTACGGTGATTAAAGGAGCCACTCGCTAGGAGGTTCTCATCGGGTGTCCGTCCAGCTGTGAGAAATCAAGTAAAAGTCCAGACTAATAGATTGCGCGAATCGGCGCTGGCTCGTTCCCCATAGTTCTTACCGGTGCTTACCGTACCTTTTGCAAATCTTATATTACAGATTTTGTTACTCCTTCGTATTTTGTTTTCTTTTCCTTCTCGAGTCCTATAGTCATTCGTATTTTAGTCATTTATTTATTCGGCTAACGTTTTGTTATAATGGAGGCCATTAGAGGTTAGAATTGAAATAGGAGCCAGGAATATTTTGGGTGTTAACGATCTCAAAATTGTATTTTAAATGGTCTTCTTAATTACTTATGTAATCAAGCGTAACTACCTTTGAATACGCTTTGACCGGGAAAGTCAAGTTTCGATAATTATTTTTGCGACTGGTTTTTTTTTTTAAGAGCGTAATCATTGTTCAGGGATCATTTAGGTTATCTTGATTATTACGTATTCATAACGGTGATGATTCTTTTCTCCTCACTGGGTCTAACGAAGTATGTCACATTTCATGCTGCAAAAAAAGTCTAACGCTAAGGATGGAGATTGCTCAATTGTTGACTGCGGGTAGGACTTACGTCTTGTGTTACGTCCTATGACTGATCGCTCCTGATCGAGACGTATTTTTTTGTAGAAGTTTGAGATAGGTTCTTAAATATGGTTTGTTAAAAATTATAAACATCATGAACAATTTTTTTAAATAAAAAATGGACGCCTCAATAAAATTAGTCTATTTGGTTTAATGTTAAATTTTTGTTTTATTAATTAAATGTGTTGAAGGACAATCATAGTGTAATTAGAATAAAAAATAATCAATGCTTTTAACTCGACGCTAATTAGCTATTTCCAAGGATTTACTATGCTTGATATTGAAATTTGATATTCGATAGATACTTGAATGGCAGCGTATACAAATGACGTACCACTTTTATCTGACCTAAAGACGGTAAAAGATTTGTAAAAGTCGCAGGTTTAGGAATTCGGACTTTCAGAGCCAATCACCGTTTAACCTTAAATAGTCGATAAAAATTCATGAAACAGCGAAGCTTATCTCAGAAACATCGTATTCTATTATACAATTAATTACGAGATTACAGTTGATTCTTTTGAATTAAGAGGTATGCAAATTGCAAAAAAATAATTATACACATCATTCCCATTGCAAAATGAATTAGTAGACCAGTTCCCATAATATACGGCTACCAGTTATCGTTACAGGAGAAATTGCAAAATATCCATTAATAATAAAACCCTTCCGCCTCGCATAACTTTTTTTTTCTATGTCAAGCCGTAAATCTCTCGCTTCTCCTGAAACAATGAGAGGAGATCCCGAAGATACACTTTCGGACATTTTGGTTTTATTACTCAGAGGCCTTACGCAATGCCGCTTTCTGTTCGGTAAAAAGAGTATAGGGTCTATCCGAGGTCAGGTCAGATCAGTTCGATATCAAAGAAAGAAAGGTAGAGAGAAAAAAAAATAGCATAAAATAAAAACAGTAGAGCAAATATTATTTCAGTCAAAGTTCGACATCCTCATAGACTCCTATTGAGTCAGATAAGATCTTTTGATTGTTTCGTAGCGTTTGATCCGTTACCGAACAATTCAATTATTTAAGTCATTTGGCTCCTTCGCCCTTAACAAAGAGAATTACTTATTACATAGTACTGTACCTTGAATCAATATCCGTTTTCAAAACGATGCATTTAATATGATTGTGAATAAAAATATGTCTTTTATGCATTATGGTTTAAGTATCAATACTTATGCAACGTATGGAACGATGGGCAGAGTCACGAAAGACAGAAATTCATTCGACGTCTCACGTCCCACTTGTTTGTAAAAATTCTAAAAAAAAGGTCAAAATGTAGAAACATGAAGAGTTTTCGAATGGCTAACGTGTCGGGTAATCATTACGAATTGATTATTTTACGCACGATTCAATAAGATTGTCCTTCTGTAGCGTACAGGGAACACGCACCATAATGTAATTGCGGCTGTAACAATATGTTGCGAAAGAAGCATGTCCTTTTGGACACGATGGTGTCACTCGATAAAGATTCCCCTGCGCATGATATTGAGTTATGCACGAATGAAATGCCGACGCGTCGCGACGGTACCAGAACTGTGAATAAAAAAAGGAATGTAACGGATGAGTTTTTCATGCTGACGAACCTTGCCGTATTCTGATGTCCGTATGTTTGAAGTGATATTAGGTAGATATGAATTTCACGGAAATTTTACGTACGTAAATAATTTTGGAGTTTATTGTCATGACTTACAATAAATGCAGGAAACAGGATTGAAACATACTTGACACCCTTATGACGCCTTCGCAGCTTTGTCGGACTAGTTATGGGTATTGGAAAACTCAGTGCAACTAAAGTTGTCGTTGGTTAGACAACTGTGATTTCCGACAGGTTATGACTAGTCTGAGAAATCTGTGAACTAGCTGTTAATGTTCAGACGTTTTTATTCGTATCTCATCATTGCAATTTTATATTAGTCATATTCTTTAGATTTCAGAGATTTTTAATGCCTTAAAAATACTCAAATGTATTAGAGAAATCCTGTGAACGTTCTGTGGATAATATTATGTACTATGTTCGTCTTCTTCGTCCAGTGTTAGTACCATTCTTCTTAAGGGGGAACCGTAGTCGATTTTTCATGTTTGCGTGAATCACACGGACAAGGCGAATCTCCCTACCGTAAAATCTTCTAATAAAAAATACTGTCACTTAACTGGTTGGGCTCATTCGAAGCCTTCCGATAAAATTTCTGTCCCTGCGTCGCTCGATTTTCCGATTAATTTTAAGAAAATATGTAAAACGTTGTCAAAAATTCCCATCGAGAGACAGGTGAAAGCAAGATGGCCACGGTCAAACCTTTGCCATTCCTTTCCAAGCACTTTAGACACTGTTTCCATGGAATTGATGAAGAAAATCCAAAAAAGTGCGACGCAGGGACCGAGAAATATGTACTAGAAATATTTGTGTATCGCTGAAAATCACGAATGCACAGTCGTTTTGAAGATTTTACAGTAATACGAAATCGAGCTGTCAAATAACAAATTTTCCTCATTTAAAGCTTAGGCTTTTTGCCACGGCGAGCGCGAGTAGTAACTCGTGACGTACCACGATTAGTCCCAACGTGCGCGACCATTGCCAGTGGTGCTCATTTTTCGCAAGCTATATCTTTAGTTAGATGGTATTTATACATATTATTTACAAGTTTTCACATGACTGCGCATGCCATTAGGTTCTTTCAACTATATTTTCGAGTCCTTAGCGTTCGGGGCAGATTTTAAGTCCTATAACGAAAAGTGTAATAAGAATATTTTGTCTTCTATGTAATAAATTACTGAGCACCACTAAGGTGCGACATCATACTAGGGTGCAAAAGTATAGTCTCTTGTTTTCACGGCTGGCCACAAAGTAGAGCAGCACCGTCACGTAAAAGTTCGGCGAGCACTACGGTTCCCCCTTAAGAGGATAATACAAACAGAAGGTGTTAGGTGATTGCATTTACCTTATGTATGAACGTCTCGTAAGAAGGCTAAAATATAGATGGCTCTATATGATGGGTCCGTATATTGCTCTTTTTTATCGACAGTTGTATAGTAAGTATTTTATCTTCAGTCAACGCTTCAGCCGGCTCCGCATAGTTAGCCCCTGATCTGCGACTAATTATGCGGAGCCTTTAGCCAACGCTTGTGGTGTCTTGTTTAGGGGATAAAACAGGTTTTGTTATCGACAGAGACTTTATAGTCTGTGCGCATTTTTCGTATTCGATGGCGCTTCGAATGTCTTTCATTAGATTCGTAATTAATACATAAACAATATCGACTATTGCATAATAGAAAATTAAGTGACAATATCAAGGAACATTATAAAACAAAAAGATTTTCAGATAACTAAAGATTTTCCTTACACCACGTAAACGAAAGTGAACGAACAACAAGGCGTTTCTACCTAATATACAATTTTGTCTGTTACGTATGAGGATACAAATAAAAAATGTAGACCTTTTTGGTTATTTCTAAATCGCGTTCTATGCCTTCTGTAATTAGAACCGAAATGTGCATTACATTACTTGTAATACTTTTTTTATTTCCAATATGAACCTATATCTTTTTTACTTACTGTGAAAAACATAATTAGCATCTAAGTGGAGCATGAAATCTATTACGCATTTACATGTAATAATATCCAAATTTCGTAAGGAATAACAATAATATTGATTTTTATAGACACTTTTATTTCGTTATGTTACATGGATTAGCTATGATATATCACGATGATTAATTACATTTGGCTTATGCCGCCGTGCATTTTTTTAAACTCAACCTTGTATACTGTAGGACTTTCAAAATAACCTAATACAACCTCACGATAGCCTCATAATACTTAATAGAATATACCCAGTTCTAATTACAATATAATACATCCCTCGTTAATTGAAATATAGGAATACTTGACTTTGGTGTTTTTTAACGTAATACGTATGATTCTCTGTGACAAATAATTCACGGAGTACCAGCTGTACCAGGTGCCTTCGAGCTCATTATTGAACCACCAGTGAAGTGTCCCTGACCAAGTAATTAAAGCTCCAAAAGTAATCGATTTTAATCAAAACGCAATCGCATTCCATCCAAAATGGCTACGCTCCTCTCTATCACTTCAAAGAGACACCGAGATCAAATTCCTCGAGCATAAACTAAATCCCTGGCATCCATCTGCTCCCTTTGAGTCTCAAGTTAGGTTTACGAATGAGGTAGCACAATTTCCCTGGCCATCATTCGCACCCAATACATATTCTATCTCTACAATATTTCATCACGTAACATTAATCTCTTCGTCCTCTTCATTGTCCGTATGCTCTTCTGGTCGCTGAGGACTTGTTAAGGGACTAACGTCACTTAGATCCAATCTGGGCCTATCACCATCAGCATCGCTCAAATCTGGATTAGGATTATTCTTGTTAGGTAATGTCTGCTCCCGCGATCCACCATTAGCCAGTAATTCACGTTCCTTACTGTTCCGCCATTTCATACGTCGATTTTGAAACCATATTTTCACCTGGAACAGAAACACCAAAAAAGATATCAGTTAGAAAGACTAAGGAAGTTTCTTATCATTTAAAAAGATACGTTCCAAAAAACTAATTTTGTAAATGTATTTTTGATTCCTTATCAATGTACAGAACACCCTTAACCCTGGTCATAAATGTGCTTAAGGCTGGGTCTATTATCGCACTTAAACTGTAAAGGGTGATTACAAGGTACAGACTGATCCCCCAGGGATCTGAGGGTATCCCTGTACATGGACTCATGTATGTTGCCGTATGCCACCCTTGATCCAATTGGATTCTCTAGTCCCGCCCTATTGCCAATCACGAGGCACGCTTAGCGCTTCTTGTCTCAGCCCTTAACCAGAGACAGCACCCTTATTTTGTACGTTAAAGACCATGCATTATCCAGCCGCTAAACGGGCCAACGTCAAATGCATGCATCTCTCGATTCCCTACGTATCCCTCTAGTATCCCCTTCGTTTTCCTCTCTGACACGTTCCACGTGGTACCTTAAATCCCCGTTAAATCGTTGACCCTACAAGCGGGATTGATTTACCTAAACTGCTTTTCGAATTTTCATTTAGTGGGTGTGCAGTTGACACCTCCGTCACGAATGTCGACCCCGAAGTTTTTTTAGGTGGTCAACACAGGGTGGGATCGAATGATCGTTTGTTATTCGGTGTAATTAATTTCCTAGCTCTACTTTTGCATTGTATCCAAATTGTGAATTTTGGATTTGACAATATTTCAGTCGATCTTGTCAATTGCGTCACCAGGTGAATCTGAATTAAATAAATAAAGAAAAATTGTATCTTTACAGTTACACCGTTTCTTTGAGAACGTTAGCGTTACCTTGGGCGCGTTAACGGGACATCACAGCCACCTGAAATCCGGTGTGAGGGGTAGCTTTATTTTCGCTTTCTTCGTTTCGTTTTACGTTTACTGGGACGGCAGTGATTGATTGTCCCGTCAGTAGCAGCCAGGGCTGAGAGTAACAAAAGTAACAAAGCGCCAGACCTGCGCGCCGCTTTTCGGCAAAGTTGAATTGCGACGTTTCCGCCGTACGGGGCGGTTACGGGTTCGCGTTAATTTTGTCTTTGGGAGTGAGACTTTTTTTTCCATTCAAAAGAAAGCTTCAATTCTGCGTCACGCAATGCGGTCAGTGACAAGGCAAAATTTCTCATCAGTGAATTGCGAACACTCCAAGACACCCTAAATTCAAAAGAATCAAATACAATTACCAAAATCGATAAAGGGAATGCTCAAAAGATAAAAAATTCCCTCCCCTCTTTTATATGAAAACCCCCTAATCACGCGAATCGTTTAAATATGAAATTCAAAAAAGCGTCTCCTTCACTCCTCGCACACAAGAGGCTAATCTGTCAAGAAGACGAGTGTAACTCCTGGATAGTCGATCCAGTCAGGATTATGAGTATTAGGTATAATGATATCTGAAATGCGTTATAGAGTGAGTGAGTAGGTAATCGTTAAACGATTGGCTGCAGCCTCGCCTCAGCCGTCGCTACCCTAGCAACCCTCGGTATCCTCCGTTTAACTCCCCGACTACTCCCATAGCCCATGCCCCCATGCCCCATGCCAAGCACGCTGTGCCCCATAGCCGTGCCTAGTAGCGGTGGCGCCATCTGGCGCAGTTTAATAAAAGACGATCGATTATGACGTCGGCCTCAGAACTACCCCTCAGCGCGAGGAGGTAAGAGAGGAGGTCGACGGAGGTGGAGGAGAGTTTGGTATAGAAGCGGTTGGCAGGGTTACGGATAGAGGGAGGAGAGAATAGAAGAGAGTGAATTGGTGAGTATAACTCGAGGGAGAGAACAAGAGAGATAAAAAGGGGAGAATGGAGAGAAGGGGTCGTAGGAGATTGCTAAAGGGGAATGGGGAATCAAACGTAAAAACTCTGGTGTAAAGCTGCGACCGAATGGTGGGGGTTATGCTTGATGTATGGAAGGAATTTCGAATTCACATGTTAATACGGAAAAAGGGGATTCCATATTTATTGTTATACCCACTATGGATTTTGAGGGTGGTTATGGATATGAGTATCCTGAACTTGAAGGATGTATCGAAGAAGTCTGCTATTGGAGTAGCTTCGGGCGTTGCTGCCAAAATACAATTATCAAGGGGTTGCTACTGTACATCAAATCGTACCCTAAGAGAAATAACGTAATGAAGTATGGAAATATAATACACGTTTTATTTCCCATAGAAATTTACGACATCCGATCGAACCATGGACGAAGAACTATCTCAATTACACGTTTTGGGACTCTGATTTGAAATGGGATGACGCAGGTAAAGTTATCCATTAAAGTTGATTCGCGTTTCTTGAGAATGATTAAAGTTAATCCATAAAGTATAAGGATCTATATGCATACCGGGATATTGTATATTCATGGTTTCTTAGCTCCCGCCTCCAGGACCACGCGGCATCTCAAAGTAAAATCCATAATGCATGAAGGACCATGGCTTAGCCAAAGCTTAAGCTATAAGATATTGCACGGCGTTATATTCATGTTATGCCCTGCAAGAGGCAGCCTTTGTTTTTAATATCTACAGCATATTATACCGGAAGTTCGGTCATAAGCGAAACGTTATATTTAGGTATATCAGGCACGACCGACTTTACCTGTTATCAAAGAGTCGTTTAATAAATTGATACTTGCATTGAGAAATTTCTATTAAAGTATCAAGTACTTCTCTGAGTGCATTCACATTGATATGGATTAATTGTCGTATTACTTTATTCACTTTTATACATGTGGAACGTCAGTGCAAACAGTGGGACTTCCTGTGGGGAAATGGTCGTGGTTGAGAGACTCTTGAAACGTTACCTAAGATAAACGGGAATATAGTCTCGGACTAATGGCTACAAATTGATTTGACTGATGGAATCCGGGAAACTCTATATCCAGTGAAATTCAAACCTAATGGCCGATCTATCTAACGTGTCAGCGTCAGGTCTCTCGGTCCCTGTGAGAATACAGGGATTGCGTTTGCCCACCGATTGACTCACCATAGCATAGGATTAGTACAGTTTCGCTCGTGGAAAATCCGTCGCCTTAATTAAATTGGCCATGATGAATAATTACGACGTGCCAAGAAGTTTCCGATGGGAAATCGTACGCGCCCAGTCGTAATCTCTATTTATCTTGGGAAGCAAGAAAGAAAGAAAGTGACTTCTTTTTTCCGTCTTCTTTTTTTCTTTCTTTTTTTTTTTATTCAATTGCTAAGCTTTCGCTCGATTGGAGCCTGTACTTTTTCTTCTTGCGAGCTTAAGTTAGCAACCTGTCAGAACCAAGCAATGGGATCTATTATTTGCACGGACCTAATCTTCGAATTCCTTGAAAACCCATACAACCCCCCCCCCCCCCCCTCTCGCCCTACCTGACTCAAGAGATTCCACTATGGTGAGATAATAAATAAAAGATTCGCAAGAAGATGCGGTAAGGATTAATTTTATTGTACGATTTCTGTATAGGGCTCTCTCTGGATAGGGACGTCATTGTGCTTTTACTGATTAAAAAAATTGCCCTTAGAATTCGGACCAATGAAAGGAGGGGAAGATCCATCTTAAGGTTTTCTTATTTTTTTTATTAATCGTGACACGAGTGCTCTCCGACTGTGAATGATATCGCAGAAGATTTTAGGTAGTGCACGCGGCTATTTATATACCAGACAAGATGGAAGCCTTCCCAACGAAAAGCCAAGATAATAGGGGTACAGAGGGAAAATACAAATGGAGAATGAAATTCTGTGAAATTTGATAAGACTGCAGGCGCCCACATCTTCGCGGTGCAGATTAAAGAATTAAGACAACAGCGTGATCCTGACAAGCTGCCATCGCTGGGTAAGGGAAGCTGACGTGCTGTCGGCACGGATTATTAAAAAGATAACGAGCCTCCGGGGCTCTTATAATTCTTCTTTAAATTTTGTCAGGGGTGGCAGGATCTTTGAATTAACAGCGGTATTTCATTCCGCTCGACTTGAAAGCAACACCTGGAACGACAGATACGCCATATCCAGCCACGTGAAAAGTCTGAAGTTTCTAAGGGTGAAAATTCGTAAATCAGATTTTGCAAAAAACATAAGTAATATATATCAATATAGTATATTCGTTCATAATATTTGTAGGACGATGCAAAAAATCATTTTCACATCGGATCCCCCGAATTTCTAGAGAAAAAGAATGGGATCTTAATAATAAAGTCGTATAGTCGGTTTACGAGGGTGAGGATAGGAAGAGAAGAAAGGGCAGTTGCGCCTAACTGAGGTGGCGCTACTGGGTCCACCCACCATCACTAATTACTTTAGTTATCCCTCTGGAGTCCTCGCCCAGTTCGTTCCACCCCTTGCCATAAAGAGCAGCGTTCAAAGCCGAGCGAAGCGCCACCTTGGTTCGCCCGCAAAGTACAAACTACTAAGAAGCCTTTATTATTATTATCACACCGCTCGTAAACCACGAATCCTTAATTAAATCCAAGAAGAGATTCATGGAGCGAATGCGATCAAATCTACGATTATTCGACTTATGATTAGTCATTAAATGATCGTTTGGAATAATCAGATTCAGTTTCAATTATTCTTAACATAAGTGTCACTGTCAAATCAATATTTCACTCTTTGTCGAATTAACTACGTCGTAAATGTATCTTTTAATATTGTATTTCTCCGCAATGCCTACAGAAAATCATTGTCTTTGTCTTATCAAAAATTTTTATGGAAAAACTAAATGAAAAAAGAATGCTGCACCATCCTTGTAATTCAAGCAAATAGAACGTTATAGACATTCAAAAATGCATCCGAAACATAACTCATTTTGCAAAGGGAAATCGTTCGCGAATCGGTCCCACTGCATGTCTGTCTTCATCTTACACACGTATATGCCCACAAGTCTGTCTCTCTCGCACTCGCAGCGAATATAGGAAACTCAAATATCCTAAAAATATTTTAACTCCATCCCGATCAAATTTACAATTTACAATGAATCTTAATGCATGACGTACATAACACCTGTGGTATCGTCATCGAATACAAAATTCATAGTTAAGTAAAAAAAAACTAACTTGCCTTTTAGAATGACCAAAATATTGTAAAAGGTCGTCAATTTAGATGGGTCCTAAGCAATGGCGGGCAAATGCCAAAGTCGTGCCGACACTATCGACGTGTGTTCTTACGTTTGTCGTAAAACCGAGGACAGAGTGAGCTGCGACCAATGGCAGTCGAGGTATGGCGCTCAAGGTGTGAATTATACATGAGGATATCCTCCGGCCCTCCCGTCCTATTCCTTCGGCAGCTTACCAGCTATCCCTTGTCCCTATTTACTCGAACTTGCAGCCCCTCTGCGCACGCGCCTTCCTACCACTTCACTATCAAACGCACCACCAACTATAGTGAGCGTATAGTAATTCACGGTTACGTCACCTGCACCATATCTATATGCTAAACCTAGAGTCTTAGGAATAAAATGAAATATCAAGTAGGCATACCATAATTTAAGGTTAGTTTTCAGTGACGACAGGCTAATACCACGATCGTCTCTGTCGTTAGGATAAACAGTGAATCAGCTAGGAAAATTGCTGAACTAACCTCATGAAATCAAATGAAACCAACTCAGTACCATTTCCGGGTTTGTTCGGTTTCATTAGTATCGCACTGTTAGGTTTGGGGTTGGCAACGCTAGATGTGTGCAACTAATGAACTGGCATTGCCCGATTAACCCCAACCGAGGTATTATGTGCCTACTCTATGTACACCTGCTCCGCTCTTTCTCTATACATCAATACGATACGCCGAAGGGCCATGGTATACGTACGTGTAACTGGGTATATATATACTGACGCAGGAATATCGTATATATATATTTACTCACTGCTAACTGAAGCTGGAGCATTAGTCTCTATCAATCCGGTGAATGGAGTTGAGTAGAGTTTAGCGGAGCCGAACTCGCGGGGGGTTTCGTACTTCGTTAACCCGACAATTAGTGCCCTAATAAGGTCATTAAGCGCCGTATATTCCGCTTACTATAATCTCGACCACTCGATTATACAGGGAGGTTATATAGCCGACTATTTCGTATTATGATGGTATTTCGATATATCAATTTAATATATGTGTCTAAGAGACTTTGTAAATGAGCTGTAATCTACTTCTTGTTAATGACTATTGCTAAATACTTATTGTTTTAGCATAATTTAGGACGACTTTAGTGTACTTTGAATTTGAGCTGTTCAGGGTGCCCGGCAGTGATTAACTTAAAGCGTATGTACCTGAATTAACGAAGTATGCTTTTTTTTAAAGATTCTTACCTGAGAATCCTTAAGTCCAAGTTTCTCAGCTAATTTTTTACGATCGGGTTTGCTGATATATTTTTGAATCTGGAACCTCTTCTCAAGGCCGCGTCTTTGAAGATCCGAGAAGACAGCCCTCCTCATCATCCCTCGACGTGGTTTACCCCGTGCACTTCCTGCCCAAGGAAATCCAAGACTCATACCAGCCAACTCGTTAAGACCACCCTGTATCGCGCCGGGAAATCCTGCCCCGCCGCCAGGAGCACCAGGATGATGACTTCCGGTACCAGGCGTCGCCACTGGACAAATAAACAGCACGTATTACTTCACGCTATTGCACAATTTTTATATGGCAATAAAAGCTTCGCAGCCTTTCATCCGATGATCAAAGTCCTTGCCAACGCGGAGGACGAGCGATTGAATTTCGAGGTCGCGTGTCTGAGCGATATTGCCAAGCTGAGCATGATGATATTATTCTGCACCGATGATATTTGCACGCACTTGTTGCATGCGTACATTTTGCTTGTGACGGTGGTGCACATACATAATATGGAAGTGCTTTCACTGCACTTCATATGCACTCCATGTCCCATACGAGCCTACCTCTAACAAGATATGCAATATACCTATATAGTCTACGTGCTCCTGTTCATTCACTATGCTCAAACGGCGACGTTTTAATTTTAATCGTTGCATTGTGAAATTTTTTTAATCCCTTTTTTATAGCGTTATTATTTGATGAAAAAGAATTCGCTAACTAACCAGTGAGATAAGGTCCTCTACATGCCAGGAGCTGATGCAACGCATGATGAGCATTTGGCGGTAGATGATGCTGAGGTGGATGATGTCCTGGATGTGGAGGATGATGGGGATGATAGGCGGCTGGTCTTGCGATCGGTTTGGCTATGTTATATCCAGCGGAATTTTGTAGGTTATGAAGAAACGCCGGTATCGCACCTGGCGGAAGACCTTGGAAGCTTTCTATAACAGATAACGGGGTTATGTTGAAAATTTAGGTGTGATAATATATTTGTATATACTTATTTCATGTAAGCGACTATCATTCACTGAGCACAGTTATTTCTCAAGTATGAATCACAAACAGTGAAGTGTAATTGCATAAGTGGCAGAGCTTAGGAAATTCTCTTGCCGATAAATTTTACCAAGCAGCACACGGCTTGCTCCACTAGTGCACGATGAAATGTTTAAATCACTGTGTTCCTTGTGACGTATAATTCAAGCTGACACCCTCGACTAAACCCTTCTCAACAACTCCAGACAACCCTCAACCTTCTGCCGTGGCGCACTTCAACACCTCCGTAAAAATAAATGCCCGGCTATATAATCATATATCGAATATACATGTTACATATACGTTTAAATATATTGATATACTGTGACTGAAAAATATACTTAAAAAATGCAGGAATAACTGAAATAAATTTTATTTTGTATAATTACTTAATTAGATATTCGATGAGCATTTCTTGATAACGATGAGATGCTCAAATGTGCTGTGCTGTTTAAATGACAATGACAACGTTGAATGTTTCTGGATTCTATTCGACGTTAGAAGTTTATTAGACAATTAATAAATAAACGGGTGTGATAACCACGAGTATATGACATCATTAATATTATTTCATTGCCCTATGACGAATATACCATAGACTGTTATATAATCCCGTTTTCATATTAAATGAAATATGGCGGCATCATAAGGTAGGACCGAACGATTACTACGGAGTCGTTATTTTATTATCGCTTTCTTAGTACAGTCGTATTTTAGAAAAGCCATTTTATCATTCATAAAATTATAAATGTCCCTTCTGTCTCGTTGCTCCTTGTTATATATATTTTTAGCATTTTACAATTATCACTTGTACCTGATATCAGGCCTTTGCATAGAGATTTGCAAAAGGTACCACAGCAAAAATTTCTTTTGTCAAAAAACAAGCGATTATTCTTTCATTTGCTTGCTCGTGAAATATGAAAAACCATGCCCGCACGTAGCGCTTAGAGGTCCCGTATTCTTTGAACCGATTTGTCGGGGTATGGTTAACGATAAATTATTATGTCGTAACCGCCCCGATATAGACAAGGACCTTTTAAAGCATGCAGGCATAGAGGCATAAAAGCAGTCGGACCGTCAGGCATTCTGGATTTTGGGATGGTACCAACATACGTGAGAGCCTAACCCCGTACGTCTATCTATAATAATGCATAAGGGGCTGGTCCAAGGACTATTTTTAACATTTTTTTTAGATAGTCCGCCACGCCCAGTGGTTCCGAAAAAAAAGTGACGTGTTTGAAAATAATAAAATAATGGAGCTTAGTCCGGGGTTTGCTTTGCGTTCAACCAGACAATGCTCGACAATGGGCTATACACGTCGCCCCATTGTATAACGTACCCCATAAAATACTCATCGCCTTTTATCGTTGTTTTCCTAGCTAGCCAATGAGATCACAGCCTGGAGAAGCACGGGCTAATAACGGATCAGGATCCAACGGAAACATTGAATGGGAATGATTTTTTTAACCCGGCAAGATTAAGCTCAGCCGAAGAGCTGCGATGTTGTTACAGTTGTAGCAGTTTTTCTAGGGCCCCAGTTAAGTCCTCCTTTTTGTTACTGTCTGGATAGATGGTTATTCTTTGGGATTATGGTTTGATGCATTATTAACTAGATACTGATGCAGGTTTCATCTATGAATGCGTCTCCGCCATCGACTTAGGGAAGGACTGCTAGGGATGGTCTTTAGACGCGATATTTATTTTATAGACAACCCTGAAATATTTGATTTCAACGTTTCTCGCAAACGCCTGTACCGCGACAATTATAAATAGAACACATTATACATAATTTGACAATTATGCATTTGCGAATGTAGCAAATGCAATTTGCAGCATGAAGCTAAAATTCAAATGGGATATAGTCCTCGTCATTGGATATATTTATCTGTCTACGTACTATTTGGTTTGTCGGTACGCGAATCGCCAATGAAATTCGAATTTGTTGCTAATCACTTTTTCGCACAATTATTTCACAACATTTCGACATGACGTATAAACGGGCATGGTTGTAGTACAGTGAAGAGAATAGAGGTGAAGCATTGACTAGGGGGATGGGAAGAGCAAATGTGGATGAAGAGGATGAGGAGGACGAGGAGGATGACGAGGGTGGAGACAGAGAGGGTTGTAACACATGCACGTGGCACGGTCAATGCATTTGCTATCCGACAAATGCATAAAACCCCACCCTGTTTCGCGCAGCATTCTCATCCCCACCCCCCTGGCGTACGTATGCAATCCGCCAATGTTAAATGCAACATTCGCGGACTCTATCTACGTCTGCGTGTTTATTGTGCGTGTATGAACTTTATCAGCTCGTGTCAATCACGGAAAGGAAGAAAAAACTACATCGGAAATAATAACAACAGCTAACACAACAGGGAACATGCGGAATCCGGGATTTCTCGATATTAACGTTCAGCTTCGTCTTTCTGTAACAACGTCAATTAATGACAGGTTTCGTTCAAATTTAATTAATTTATTCGTTTGATATTAATTAATTCAATTATCGAAGTAGACATGAGCGTTAATTTCACTCTATCGGTTTTTTATATTTTTTTTTTTTATACGAGCACTGTCGGTACTCAGTAGAAAAGTAAAGTCGTGGCCAGACATGTTTCACGAACGTGAATAATGCATCTCAAATGGATTTAGATATTTCATAGGGACAAATTACGTAATGTAATGTTAAAATGGACCGTGCCAATACGTCGTTAGATTCCTCCGCTTGTCTAATATTATAGGCAGCAATCGTAAGGGCTTAATATAAGGGTGAAGGTAAGTGGCGGACCAGCTGACGCCGACTCCACCCTGCACGCACGCTGCGACTCGTCTTGAGGGTGTGTGGATGAGATTTAGGGACCGACGACAGAAGTCTGTTCCCGACACTGATTTGTGGTGACCTTTGTTTCTACTCACGAGACCCGCCGGATGACTGTGTCAACTTCTTCTGGATAGAATTTTTCGCTAAGAATATTCACCAGGACCCAGATATTAGATATATTATTTTCCACGATTCAGAGTGTCAAGATAACCCGATCAAATTAATTACATGAACCTCGAGATTCTATGAAAAAACAATTTCCTGTATGGATACTCAAATATAGTCGATTAAAAAAAAATTACCAGGATTTGGCCTCCTGTCGTGATTTCCTCCTAGGATGGCATTCACGCTGAATTTCAATTGTGGCTTCTCTTTCTCCTGGATTCTTCTGCACCCTGGTCCCGTACACCGATCATCGCCACAGGTACACGTTTCCTCGCCTATCCTGTCAATACGATCAGCATCCCGGTCCATGTGGATCCTCATCTCATCGGTTGTGTGCATTCTCCCAATATCGAATCTTCTCTCGATCGATGGTATAGAAATGCGATCCCGTTCATTTCTCAGGACGTCGCCGCGTTCCCGATCTTGGATACTAGCGTCGGTCTCACCGGATATCCTATCCTCGTCCATCGAATTATTCGAATCCATAGCAGAATTAGATCTGTTCTCGATTCTCTCAGCTAATCTCTCCATAACGTTACTCAGCCTGTCAATTCCGGCGGATGATGGGGTATCAATCCTCTCGTTATCCAAGTCCATCATTGTACTCAAATTCCTCTCAGAATCCTTATCCTCGAGACGGTCCCGTGGATCCTGCATGGTCGCCATTCTGTCCATAAGAATCCTATCCCGATCACTCACAATTCTACCTGAACGTTGATCCCGTTCAGGATCGCATGATCTGTCACTGGCTGATGTCCTACCGTTTCTCTCGTAATCCTGATCTCTTTCCAATCGGATATTCTCGGACTCCATTCTTTCACGTTGACGAGCCACGTAGCTGGCGAGATTGAGGGTGAGGCTTGCCAGGTTACCGCCGGGTGCTTTACTCTGCAGTAGGTTCTCCATCAGGAATGGTGACGTCGTCATTGCACTCTGTTGCAGATTCTTCAGCATCGCTGCTGACGAAGGGAACATTACACTGAATCTTTACACTACCGATTAGCTAATTCGCGAAACTTGTTATAAATTAATGATTAATGTTCGATTTTTTTAAATTTTATTATTAATAATACGCGTTCATATTCCTACCAGGATGCATTTGATAAGCATCTTCAAAAGATCGATGATCTCCTTTAATCGAGCTGATTGCATCTCTGCCTAAAACTTTTACTTCAAGTTTTACGTACACATTAGAATCTTGTAATAAGATTAACAGATGATATACACTGTGTTCTCTTTTAAACTGATCTTGAAATCAGTCACACATCAGAAACGTCTACGGTTTATACCCGATGCAATGTTCACTCCACATGTTACTCAGAATGAACCCTTTTAAATTTTTCACGACGTCGATCAATTGTTCGTACAACTGTAATCGATACTAACGATTCACAATATCAGATCCAGATCTTACAAGTTTATAAGATTAATCTCTTTATAACGATCTTATTAATGTTCACTGTAGATCACATCCTTCGGCACAAGATCACAACACCTCCTATCCTGATGACAGATGAAACAAACGTAAGTTTACAAATTAATAAGATGATAACAAGAACGAGGATTTTACAACTGATAATAAAAGCATAGATAAGGGATGCTCGTAACTCGTATAACCAAGCAGATACGAGTGTTCGAATGCAGAATGTCAACTGACGTAAGTAAGCAAGGGGCACCGCAACGTGAGCGTGCAACCCTCGAATGAAAGCCTACACAAAAGCATAGGTGGGCTACCCCCGTCCGAGCATCCCCCTTAGTTGCTCCAGCATGGCCCCCCACCCTCTAGGTGAGATAATACAGACTATAAGCCGAGCAATTCGGGGTTTGGCTCGCTTGGTAATGCCGTAATAAAATCATACTCCCATCAAACGGCACTGCACACCCCTTAAAAGGAGAAGCCGGGGAAAAAAGCCTGGAGATTCGCATTCCTTTAGTCACCGATTGGATTTTATTTGACGAAGCCGCCCCTAGACGGACCAATGGGAGCGTCGACGCTCAGCGCCGGCCACGCCCACCGAAACCCATAGCGTAGGGGAGCACGGCTCTACACCCTTATCAACTTTATTATCTCTCTACCTATATATGTTGACGCGAGGCCGTTTTATGCGACGTGATTTTCTTGTAGGTATATCTCTACCTACCTATATCCCCTCGTATAGAGGCGCTTTCATTTTATGCTGTCCAAATGCATTAGCAAGTAATATAAACTTCAAAGCGAGTACGGAACGCTGGAAATAATACAAAACATTCTCAACCTCTTCTGGAATTGACGTTTCACTTGAAATCTATATGCAAGAGGTACGTAGGTCAGGTAGTACCCCTCTACCCCTTACGTGGCACTTGTCATCCATTGCGATTTACTTCCTTTTTCGTTAAGTAAGCGCGAAGACTTCGATAGGACGGATCGATTTCAGCTTCTGATTCCGGTTTTACTTTGCGCCCTACATTATACAAAGCATTTCCATACTGAATCTCAGAGAGTGGGATTTCTGTTCTACGCAGCTGCTTAGCCATACGTCTTCCGGGGGAGAAAAATATCCGTAATAAGTATTGTATTCTATAAAGTTGCTATATACGTGAAGCAATGTGGACTTACTGGTATAGGGGGGTGGTACGTGTGATATAACATATTTCACAAGAGCGCCCAGCGATATTGGTAGCGCGTTGTCAGGAAATTCAAACATCTGCTGGAATTTCCTAGTTGTCGTTAGCAGTAGATCTGTCAGGCGGGAACGCGCGTCCGATTTTACGGGCAATATCGTCTGTGTCAGGTATACGTTTTCGAGTGGATAATCAAATTCGCTAGTCATATAGATAGATACCGGTTGTACAACTGTACAGGGTGATCCTCCAACCCTTTCTATAAAAATTTGTCCCTTTTATGGATAATTCTGTACCACCTACTATAGGGATTAAGAGTCATTACTGGTTTTCATACAATTTTGCTGGGTGTAAGGAAAGCCAGTACAACTCGGAAGGGTAGTAGTTCGTTTAAGTAGAGCCATGTCTAATAGGAGGGTAGCTCCACTTTTTCTTGGTAAGAGGTATGGCCAATGGGAGCGTTTCGTTGAGTTACCCCTGCTGTAATATAGACTGGAGTGGGGTGTGACCACGCCTCCCTTTAGAATCATTCTACCTCGTCGACGTCACGACTTATCACCCTCTCGCGGAAGAGGGAAAAAATAATGAAATGAACATCGGCAGGGTATTGGGAATTATTATAAGAGTTGGCTGGGGTTGGCTTGGTTAGCTTATATAAATTGGGGGCGGATAAGCGAGTAGGAATGCTAAGGGTCGATGCTGGACGAATCCTACGCTCAGAGAATCGAGTGGACGGAAAGAGAAAGAGTGAGAGTGGGAGAGAGGAAGGAAGAGAGGGAGGAAGAGAGGGTGGGAGGGGGGAGAAGAGAGGGGGAGAGAGAGAGAGAACGGCAGCTCAGCGAAAGCGATTCATTTTACTAGAGAGGAATAATTATTCATTCTTTTAACGAGAAAAATTCTACGGATAGAAATTTAAAAGTAGATATTATAATTTTTATTCGAGTCACAGTTAATTGCCAATTCGGACCTCAGGAATTCGTACCATTTTAACTGCCAATTTTCATTCTTACTGTCCTACATTATACATTGCTATCTTAATATCACGTATTATAGATACACCATTAAAAATCATCCCTAAGTATCCGCGTGGTAAGAAGTATCCAATAACTAATAATTTCCAGTTCAAAATCAAAGTCAAATCGATCAAACCAGGTTGACGCGAATGCTCTCTAGATTAAGATTCACGAATTCAATCGGAAGTTCTCCGCGGCCTGAAGAAACTCCACAAATTATTCAGTACCAATAATTCGGCTTCCTCACGAACCGTCGACACGGCGTCGTGTCGCTTTAACTAAATGAATGACGATATTCGTAATAAGAAATTTTTCCCAATGGAATATAGAAAATAAAGCACCTAAGTGAACAAAACGAAAGTTCACGTGGGTATGAACACGACAGGGGTGCCATGGTAATAATATTATACTGATAGAGGGTAGTTATAAGCACATGACGCCTGGCCTTATATCTCTTATCCTATATAACCGTATACCTACCTATACCTATATTATATCCCACATATAATATATCCCGACTATAGTAGAAAATCATAGCCATTCTTCGAATACAGTCAATGTGTCGAATCGCCCGTGAAATCAACTTTATTAGTTAGTTTCAAGGATAATATAGCATTAAATACACATCGTATCTCGTATAAACGTAAATCATACAATCTTCGTAATTTACGATACAGTGCGGTTCGAATGTGAATGTAGTCGCAAAATTATTGCCTGATATAGTATTATGCATGAACATAATTTTGCTTCGTCTATGCCCTAGGGATTTACCATAGAATAAAGAATTTTCAAGAGATCTAAACCACCATTTATTTATTATACTTTTCTATGGCTTAGATTGCGCGACCAGTGTATAGTGCGATAAAGACATATCGAGTGAGCAAGTTATTATAGGTGGGCAGGTATATAAATTGTCACCTAGCAATAGCACGTGTATATACATATATATATATATATATACACACCTATATTTGTAGGTGCTGTCGCCATGGGTCTGAGATTGCTTTGTTTGGGCTAAAGAGCGGTCTGAGAGAGAAGATAAGTAAGGTTAACAAAGAAACAAGGATACACAGATAGAGAAAGGGAGCCTGGAAAAATCCAATATCTCGGAAAAATGAGAAGTTCGAGATTCACAGTGCCGAGACCCAGAGTATCACAATTGTGGTATCGACTGATTATAGAAGTATTATCTATCGAATGAATAGTATTATCATTAATATTATAATTTTTTTGTATTAAATAAAATTTTTTTTCTTGATAATTTCGTAGTATTCTTATCCTTGTCAATGGTGAATGTTTGACCTCAATTATCGTTTTGGATGCTGTATACGCAGTAATAGATACAAGATCAAAAGAAAAGCATATCTTTCAATTTAGTGACTGTCAGTCTTTCGCTGTACAATTAACTTGTAACTCGTAACGTATATAGATTACTCTCTGTGGACCTTTCCAGCTTCCGCACTCTCGCTGCGGGGTGTGCCTTGCGTGACACTTGAACCCTCAACTCCACGCCTCTCAGCAAAGCGCATGAGTGGGAGAGAGAAGGCACGAAGTGTACTGCGCTTAAGAGAGAAGAGGATGGCTATGGTCGAAGGGTTCGTGTTAATTAATATCACGTCACACGCGTTGCCCGGCTAAAATCTGTCTCCAGCTCTCATGCCAAAATCATTTCTCCCTTGTGCTCACAGCCTCCTCTTTCACTGTGTCTCTTATTGTTAGCCGCCCTCACGATTATGGGGAAATTTACAAAACGCGATGTCCATTCGCTACGTTTAGAATTGTCACCTTCCACTCTACACACTGTGTATATATAGGTATATAAAAGTGAAATAAAATCTTATGGTCCATCCACAGTGTCTTAAGGTCTCTGACCGTTTCTGAGAGGATGACGTAATTTGTATAACAATGGAATACGAAATATCATTAGATCTGTCCTTACGGATTCCACTGATCCCAGCAATCTCATCTCTATAATTGGAATAATCTTGGTCCAGTTGAATCTCGAGTGGAGAGGGCTGCCATGTTTTAGATATCTCCAAAACCTCGTTCAGTGGCGCATAGAATCCTGTGGTCCATTCACAGCATCCCTGACAGTGCTTTGATCATTTGTTTCGTGCGACGTGGTGACAGGGTAGGAAAGGACAGTTAATGACTCAAGGGATGAATAATACTTTGCTGACAATTGAATTAAAAAATTATCTTCCACGCTGACCTTTAACCTTTTTTTTTCTCTTGGACTTTCTTATTATCAATAAAATCGATTCCACCAGCTGTCAATATTTCTCTTCTTCGTCTTTTATAAATTTAGACGTATCATCTTCTACGCAGGACACATATGCTCCCGGTACGTGAATCGACTCTGAGAATTGACAAAGAATACGAATGTAAGAATTGAAATAGTCAGCCGTATCCAACACGACCAATTTGTATTGCGCGCGCGGCGATGCCGAGATATTAGAGGCAGTTATCGCAGCGTATTGCTCCTAATCGTTCGTCGCGCAAGGGTGAGTCTTCCTATAGGGTAGGGTGAATGCCTGAGAGAGGTCAGAGAGCAGTAAGAGAGGGTGAGAGAGAAGCAAGAGGTGAAAGAACAGGAGGGCTCGGCAAAGTGAGATAAAACAAGCGAGAGAGAGAAAGAGAGAGAGAGAGAGAGAGAAAGAACGTGCGAGGGAGTAAAAGAGCGTGTCGGAAGGGGGATAGGAGAGAGTGAGGACCGAAGGGATGAAAGAGAAAGAGAAAGGGTGGTCCGGAGAGAACGGCCAGGGAAGCCAGGGTGCACTGGTGTTTTTGACAGGCCGATGAATTGAATAATCGCAAGTCGAGTCGAGGGGGTCCGCCAAATCTCAGTCCCCAATATGTCTGTATATAGATGTAGATATATCCTCCTCTAGGGCTGTGTACGCGTTGGTATACTATGTACCATATATATATATTTATCCAGCCAGAGAATCGTAGATGTGCGGAAACAACCCCCATATCCCCAACGAGTAATAATATTTAGCGATCCCGCCCGGCTCCTCCCGGCTTTATCTTAAGTACAATTTGTATTGTGCTGCCATTTGGAAACGTCTAAGTACAAGTATTGTTATTTCTGATCCTCTTTAGATTTCATTATATCGTATTAATTAAATTTTTTTCATTCACACGAAAAATCGATAATCAGCCAAACGGTCCGAGCATGACAATATACGATTTAAGGCGTTCTCAATAAATTTATTTAATTTATTAATTCGTTTGAATCGGCCATTCAGATTACACGGTTCAACAGCTTGTAAGCCCCGAACGACGTTCGCGGCACGTGTCAGCTCCACTATGGAGCTTCTGTTTTTAACATCCTCGGCTGGGGGCATTTTGATCCTATCATACAACGATTCTGGGGTGGCCAATTTCTTACCGGTGCTACCAAACATCGCGACATGGGACGACAAACACCATTTATGTTCCCCTTACGAAATTCACGATGATCCAATGAAATTCCTAGCGCGATCCTCCATTTAAAAATAGACGAATCTTTCGGATCGTTCATTGACTATCAAGCGACGTAAGATCTCAGGAATATTGACACGACTTCATCCATAGCCGTCAAGCTTTTCATTGAAACGTCACCCACTCCCTGTGCAAACGGAATGACATATCACGAAGTTCCACGAATTCTATTTCATCCAGAAACTTATCGAAGCTCGTTTCAATATGTAAGATATAATCCCCACGGTATATACCACTGTACCACAATCCCAAGTAAGTATACCAAAAAGCAACTGGTATACCAACGTAAGAAATTCTGTTTAACGATGTAAGTATACAAAAACATTACAGTTGTATATATCTAGTTATACTTACATAATAATATACATTGCATGGATATATCACATAAGATATATCACATACGACGAAGTAGTACTTGAGAAAGCAAACCTAGATCATATAGGGAGTTTAGGTTGAGGTTTCTGGATTGGTTCGCAATATGGAGTTGAGTGGGGGTAGAAGCAGTCAGAGAGCAAGCAGCGGTTGCTGTGTTTGACGTTGATACTACGATAAGATGAAAGAGCTTCGAAGCTTATATCCGACCTATAGAGCTGAGAGTATTGTTGCATATGTCTAACCATAAGGCAAGAACGTGCCGATACATGCTGATCTCAGCTAGGTATAACGATATTACCTTGGATACCTGAATTCGAATCTCAACAAGTCATGTATACGTATATATCCATATGGAGGAATCCTGATGCTAGGTTATCTATAAGGTATATATAATTAAGTATTGTGTAAGATAAGGTTAGGAAATCAGATCACGCGATAGAAGTGCGACGTGCAATTTACCTGTTTGTACATTTGGTAATTGGCTGTTGGCAACGGTCTGCTCTCGTTTATTCCTTCGTTTTTCATTTAACGTGGAGTCGGGTGGACGTGGAGGTAGTTCGTTTATTTAAACTGCAGGTGCCGTTGGAAAAATGGAGCCTTCGCCGCCTGATCCCACAGCAGACACCAGCCTGCGGCTGACGAGCGGCCGCGGCATGAACGCTAGCAACGAAAACGCTGAATCGCTGATTGCGACATCAAAATCAAACCGTGCCCATTGTCAGGTCGCCTATTAATTCGTTTACCATTCAGTTTTTCAATGTTCCAGCGAGTATCATGTAAAATGGTGAACCGTGTTGGAGTCATGAGTATCGCATGGAAAATGGCGATACTGTGTTACCAATTGGATCAGGGGCTGGTAGAATTCTCTTTGTACAATTTTTATTTGTAACATTTTTTTTACGTTTGCCCAGCCAGTAGTTTTGTGTACGTTGCTGAATGTACAATAGCTCGTAACTGCCTATGACGTTTGGTCAGATAAAATTCATTCGTTATCAGCGATACTTTTACTCCGATGATGGCTCCGTTTATTAGCCTCTTCTCAAAGGTTTTAAAGGATCTTAAACGGCCCCGCTCTATAGAAGGTAAGAGGTTAAAAGGGCCTTTACCATGGGAAAGCATCATGAGTATGGTGGGTACTATCTATCTGTCTCCTCATACGTCGCCAATCAGAAACACTCGTCGAGTGTGTCACTGGCACGCCACTAACCTACTGGGATTCTATGGATCGGTCGCGTGCCACAAAGTACTATACAGATCAGCCTGTACAACATGCTATATCAGGGTACACGTATGCATTCAGCAAGAGCAAGCCATTAGGTCCCACCAGTCATGTAAGTATATTGCTTGTAATGCCGTGCAATTACGGTAATCTCTTTCGATAGTCGTAGAAGCCGCAGGCTTTGATCCTAGGTTATGTATTCTGTACGTAATGGTACACATATGTATAACGGTACTTGCCAAAGACATATATATATAAAGGGGTACTGAAGTGGCCACCCTTATTTTTTACATTCCTTGTACTCTAATAGGGAATTATAATATTTATCGTAAAACCGGCTTCCGTTTGAACTCGCATTTTATTTATCAGTCTCTGTGCTACGCCAATGCTTTAGCAGCGAGTAATTACTGCTTGTACCGATGCCAGGGAAAAGTTACAATGCTCAAATTATTCAGCGTTTTATTATGGGACGACAGTAAAAACTTTCCACGACATTAGACATCTTGTCTCTATATTAACAGCGTCCTACCTGCGAGCGGGGCAGGTTATGCAAATTCTATTCTGGGATATCCTTCCTTGATTTTCGTCACTGTATGCGTCTGTACAGAAACGACGTCGTGCGTTTGTGTCGTCGAGAGGCGGCGACGCGTTTTAATTACGATATTATGCGTAGGCTATTTATCCTCGAGCGAATGTTTATTTGTCGGCCCGGGAGAGAAACCGGAGCGACCCTTAATTGTTCAATCGAGCGAATCGGATAGAAATATTATTCTAATACAAAGGGGCTGCTTTCTACGGGGTATAATTAATGTAAAAACGTACTATAATTGCTGGTTAATACTATTCTACATCTGCTCTTTATTACACTCGAGGGGTCGCACTTATACCAACCTGTAGCCCTGGATCCTCCAGGTACCAAACTGACGACAGTACCCAAACAGGATGCTGCAAATAAAATATATGACATCATAACAATAACATGACAGTCAAATTCATCCAAGAATCTACGGATGACATAAGATTTATTTAAGTCCAATAAATTTTTTTTTCAAAACGCCACTATTTATATTTCTAAGATATACTTGTGTATAAAAAAAATGGTTTACTCCATAAATAAAGTGTACGTTACATAAATAGAAATTTCTTATGTCACCTTCGTAGGTAAAAAGTATAGATCGTCGGATCTTCTGTGAAAATACGTAAACGTAATCACGTCTAAGGTGTAGGCGTTCTAATATAATCTAGACTATATATACAAGTATATAGACATAGCTAAAGACCAGAGGTATGCTGTGTTGTGCAAGTTGGTTGGTTCCATTTGAGTCAGGGTATCGAGGTGTCAATAGCAGCTGCTATGCTACACACAAGACCCCTGCCTACTGCACCCTCTTGTTGTATTCACTTCACTTCTTCACCCTTATCTACAGCTAGGACGTGGGTTCGAGGCTATATTCATATATACCTATGGGGATATGTACGAGATCGTGCGAAATGCGTTTTCAGACGTGAAACAATTTTTCAATCCCAATAAAAACCACGTATACGTAATACGCGAGTATTGTATCCAGATTCTGCACTCTTGGATAGGATAAAGCGACAGTAATTCAAAATGGATCAATGCCTGAGATTTGTATTTGCTAAGCAAGTCACCGACGATAAAATACTCGTGCTCCGTTGCAAGCTTGGTGAAACACCCTGCTGTTTTTAAGCGTTGGTGACTAATTGGTGATGTCGTGGCCAGGCGTTGAGACCCACCCTCTACCACTTTCCCAACCCTCTCACACTCTCATGGCTCCCTTTATTCCTCTTGTGCTCGCTCTCCCTCTTTTACCAGCTATTCCTCTCCCTCTCATCATAGCTGCAACCCTCTTTCTCGTACCCTCCTTTATCACCAAGTTCTCGCTTCTCTCGGCACTGTTATTATTACTATATAAACTCATACGTCCCAACCAGGTTGGCACGCGCACGACGGAGAATACTCCCTGTAGAGGCTGCTGCTGGTTACCGAGACCGGGAGCCAACACTCCCTTCGTTAAAGGCGTTGGTTAACACTTGGCTATAATAATGTAATATACGGTACAGTCTCGACGGGCATGAGAACGCGCCCCGAGGATTAGTGGAGCAGGTGACGAACCGGAAATAAGTTTAGCGCTTATGTTGTCGCTTAAAGTTATTACTTATTTCATCACTGGATGTACGCTTAACGTTATATCAGTTTACCTTCTACAAAATACCTGTGAGACCACTCGTACATTTTTTTTTTCATAAAAATATTTTATGCTGCACATAGGCATTTTTGCAAAATTTTGAATAATTAGTCCGAGGTACAAAAATTATTTTTCGAGATGATATGCCTCTTTTAGAAATTCATGGCTACATTGCATAAATGCCAATTTATTTGCGGATCGATTATGTTTTAGCATAAAAAATATCCGGTCAATTGATATGACATTACTCAAAGTACCATTACTCTGGAAAGGGCTAGTAAAGGGCACTGTATGGCGCTGACACAGTTCACGTCTATAGGTAACCTAATAATGGGCGGGAGTGTAGGTCTCCGTCAATGAAAACGACTGCAGCCAGTCTACCAGATTTTACCCTATTTCGACAAAAAAAAAAAGCGAAAAAACTCGTAATATGTAAAAAAACTGTATTCGTGTATAACGCTTCGTCACGAACTCCCGGCTCTTTCCACGTTTTTGGAAACGGCCGAATTATACCGCCCACTTGGCACTTTTTTTCTCTCATCTCGGCAAACTTTTTGATACTTTTCAATGGAATATCGCACGGCTATTAACGTCTACGATTCTTTGTTCGGTGAACCTCGTGTCATCAGTCATTTCTTTATTCTTACGACAATAATAGAATAACATAATAGGGCAATAGGCTTGCTGCCGGTCTCTGACACGAAATCGAGAATTTTATTATGATACATTACCTGTCATTACAGATGTAACACTTGGAACCCTAATTTCATATTAGGCACGATGTGCGTTACCATCTTGCGACATATTTCATAGCGTTTCCTAGAATAACGAATAAGTATGTTAATAAAGTCCAATAAATAAAATGCTTACAATTCACATATAGATATAACGGAATCATGAAATTAGCGCTTAGATAAAAATAAAAAAACATTGTCAATCGATAGAAAATTTTTCAAAACTTTTACCATTGCATCTCCCAGTATTGTATATAGGTAGAAAAGAAAAATCGAAAGACTCGATGATATAGGCATTGGTATTCCAATATACGATTTCCTCGATGGGACCATCGACTAATTCATGGATCTCATAAAAGTAGACGGGCACGTTAAATATAATCCCCGTAGCGTCTAACCGCGTTTTAGCTGTAGGCGTCGGGGTTACTAAAAGGCACACTCCATTGTTTGACCAAGCTGAGCAAATATAAACGAACATCGTGTATCTGTATAACAGAGTATAGAATTCGAATCGGGCCCAGGGCTGCCTGTTGGCAAACATTTTAACAGGATTAGTGAACACTTACGGGGGCTAATCTATCCAAATAGACCAAATAGACGTATGGGAAACCGCAAACTTTAAGTAGTCCGTCATAGAGTTGTCCCTTCGACGATTTAGAAACTAGAAACTCTATAACGTGAAACAATGCTGTATTACTCATGTTGAAAAATCCCTTTTATGGAAAATTTACAGATCGGTATAATTTCACTCGTCACCCATAAAGTAAGAACGTACAATGCTATTTTGTGTACTTCATTTCGTAAATTTTTCCGGGGTAGGATTTTTCATTGGCGAAAATCAGTCCCCCGTTACCATGTGTAAATATTACACATACGAGATATCAGACTGGCCCTTCTCGTGTTTGACTTCTTTTTCATCTGCCGTCCGCTCACACCCAGTATTCATTATACATTCAAAATATTATCTTTACATATGGCTGCTGTATATGCGTGTAGCAAGGGGTTGCCTTCGGTGGATGTTTACTTAGAATTGCAATGCCAGTCAAAACGACAAAAAGCTGTGTTACAATTAAACAGCGATCGGAGCGTAGCACGTGTGAGATTAAAAAAAATGTATCCCACGTAATTAATTCTTTCGTCCTTTCGTTAATTTCTATATTACCTGGAATTTTATGATAATCGTACAGCTCTCGGTTAACAATAATAGGGAAAGTTCGAGTCTGGCTAACCTAACCTAACCTAACCTAACCTAACCTAACCTAACAGACTAAAAAAGGCTATAACTCTCGATGAATATAATATCCACTAATGGAATATTACACTGGCAACTCTCTCGGCGGTTCCCTCGAAAATCTGTGCGTGCCCGGTGCACTCGCAGAAGCTATTAATCACGAGCATAAGCAGGCGACTAATTGTTGGCTTTGGGAAAGAGAGATATAGGGTCGTAGGGTGGAGGCCCGAGAGAGTCATGTCCCATTATTGCAAGTACGCACCCCCTTAAACTTACCCTTAGCGATGTGACGCAATCGGAATCACGCTGTGAAATTGTCGATGTATCGATCGCCTGACGGGATGTGACTTGTCGATTTTTAAGATCGTTTGTTATGTCCCGTCGATCGTAAACCATCGTGTATACCAGGATTGAGTTCGTCGACATGGGAAAAGCGGAAGGAATTTCCGTCATAGAAAATGCCCTTGAAAAACGAATTTTTTTTATCTCATTGTCACCAAACGCCTACTTGTATTCTTTAGGTACTTGAACAGCCCAGAAGAACAATCGACCTGTAAAAATTTCATAGAACGTATCAATCTCTTAATGTTATGCTTACTTGAAGATGCGAATAGCTTGGCGGAACCGTATAGGTAATATCTTAAGGAATTCCCATAAAATTGACCAATTATCCCGTCACAGTGAGCGACAATGGAGGAGGGTATCGTCGACGGGAGGACAATAAGAGCTTCTGCTGGAAAGCGGCATAAAGGCGTCCGCGTAAAGCAGTTAGCATTGGATGCTTCTCCATAATCCATCATCGCACGCTTAGTTCGTTTCATCCTGGGAGGCACGAGAGGTCGTACGAATGATCCGTCATCCGGTTTCAGTGGTGCGTTGCGTCACGTCCGGTTTTTCACGGAATGAAATCGTGTGGAGGTGCGATCCGTGCCTGCCGCAAAATTCCGTATCGTCGTATAGATCGTTAGCACTTTAGGCGTGAAGGGCTTTGAATTGAGAGTACATCAAAATGGTACTTTAATGGCGGCATTCTCTTCGTCATCATATGCAAAACAATATGGTAGGTAACGGCGTGCACAAGCCGTGCTCCCGTTATATGCTAGATCTATTTATCATTAAATCGTTCGGAAATGCCTACGTTTTCTTGCGAAAGGGAACAACGAACCGTGGATGTTAATGATCCTAATTCGTTCTACGCTGGTTGCTTTGCTTAGCGTTAGGACCAATTTTTCAGCATCCGTTGTGAAATATCTTGGCGAACTGGATTGCAGCTGGTTGGGTACGCGCCCAAGGACTTTTAAGTTCAAGGAAAAAATGTGTGGAAATAGAAAATGTCGTTTGACCATTGAATCCGAAGTTCAGTGAACAAATCTGCTCTGGTTGTGCGTTGCATAAAACGAGAGTGTGGTTTGAGAATTCGTTCATGGAGGTGAGACAATTGTGTAATATGAAATGTTAAAAAATGACACCGTACTATAACCTCTACCCTCCTATGCTCAATGAACGTTACGGTTGAAGCACCGGTTTCATCCTTCCTCGATTTAGATAATGGGGCATTACTCCCACCCCACATCTGTCCCCTGGCAGTGAAGTTCGCGCTTAATATTATTAAATTAGAGGACAATGGCGAGCCGTGGCACGCGGCGTTTAAGCGATTTTAATAACATTTCACGGGGCTTTTTTTAATAATATGATAATAAAGCGAAATGAAAGAAAATGCTTAAGGGATTATCGTTCGGTCACGCGCCTCCGTTTGACACCCTACCACGGACGATTCACCCCATTCTTGACTCTAGACTCTACTCGGGCCCCCCGCAAGATGGCGGGAGTTCTCCTTCAGTTTCCTTTTAATATTCGATGAAATAAGTTCGAATCCGTTGAACCGAGCTTCATTTCAACTCGACGCATTGCTCTTTCGATTTATGTGCTGACTTGTAAATGAAGCTTTGGAGAACTCTAAGATTTCTTTGTTATTTCTTTTTTTTAACTATATCCGCTCTTTACTGTAAATTATAATTTCGTACAGCAGGTAGAAAAATGCCTTCTTTTCTATAAGATTTTTTCTTTACTGATTCCCGCCAAATTCTGTTTCCATATCTTTTTCCATTGAAGGTCTCGCAAGCCTTCGAATATAAAAGGAGTAACGCAGAGAACACGGTAACTATTATAGGTTAGAGAATGGGGATATTTTACGCTCAGTAAAGCACGCTCCATTGTGAGCCCACCCTAACGTCACAATAGACAGGGGTTGCTCTGGGTGTCAACTAGTTTTGTTCGTTCGGGTGGTCTTGAAGCTTCTCTATTTTTTTCGAGTAGGGTTTACTTAACTGTAAAGAGTTACCTCCGACCGGGATCCGAAGGAAATATAGTATTTTCTTTAAATCCTAGGAAGCCCCTGAGAGTCCTAAGGGAAGAACAACCTACCTATATGTATAGCGAATGGCAAATGGATTGGTGAAAAAAAAATTATACAATGAGTCATTATTATTCTATTGTTGAAATTTCACGAATGAGTCTCTTTTCCGATTGGTTCAATTTTTACGCAAATCTGAGCACGTGGACCAGGAAGAAAACGAAGGAAAATGGCCGACAGGAGGAAGAATCATTGTCATCAATGTCCCTCGTGTACCCAGCGAGGTGCCAGTCGAATAAGAGAAGATAGCTGAAAGTATTAATCTCATGTCGGGGTGAATGTATTTTTCAAAAATTTCAACCCGTCGTTCTATAATGCTCCAATAGTTAATGCAGAACCATTAGTCAAACGTCGAGGTTCGTGCACACGAAAGAGAAATTTCGATTTTAAATCGCTACATTTATCATGCAAGCAGGCGCATATGACACCATTCTGATTTTATTTTATTTCTCTCGCAACCCTTTTTCACAACGGTGCGACGTACTGGTTCGTACCACGGCTACGACTGCCTATGCAGCCTATGGAAAAATTTCACTGTACGCAGCAATTTCAATTTGTACGGGTACAAACATGCTCACGGCTAAGTATCGCGCACGTGACGTGTACCAACATTTCCCATGAACCACTGCGATAACTTGAAATATAATTTTCAACTAATTTTTAAATCAGCGTACGATCCCATGTTACAGGTATCCCGCAGATAATACACAATGAAAAATAAATAATAGTCATAGGTATAGGTATGGAGAGAACAATTCCTAAAGACCTAAGTACCCATATATATTATCGAGAGCCGCGCTCATACCTAATCTAAAACCCATACCTGTCCAATAAACTACGTAACCATTCATCCATCCTCGTAAACACGCTATCAGAAAATAATAAAAACGCCAAGGGAAATAGGTTCGGTTTGGTGCCTATGCGACCAGACCGCTCGTAAATTTCGGACTCCATTTTAGCCAGCTATTTATTTCTCCTTTGACTTATCGACCGTATTACCTGAATGCCGGAAGCTGTACCTACTTGCGGCTGCTTCTCAGTACCTGTCTCCTACCTATTTCCCGTCGAGCCTATAGAAGACGTACCTAATATGCAATAGGTCGATGCTAACCTCTGATCAAACGATAAAACCTACATGCCGTAAGCAAACAGGACCTTTGATCGCTCCTTCTCTAACAATTACTATATCAGTGCATAAGTTAATTAATATTCCATTAATTAATTACGCCTGTCACTGTAGTATGGCATATGATGCTACAGCCTCCTTTATCCTGATACGCGACTACTTATCCTGCTATACCACTTTAATTACTATAATCAATAAAAGCAGACATTCCTGTCTTGCATAAGGAGTTCTGTTTACCAATATCCTTTTGATTGTCAGAAAGGAAATATTTTCGTCCGTCACGACTCCTTTTCGATGTCAAAAGATAACTTTTGCTTGATTGAACAACCTCAATATATTTCCGGACTTCCGACAGTCATGTTGCTCCATTTAAAGCAGCCACGTACGCGCGTAACGTGCGTCCACAAAGAGAAAAGTGTTTAACAGCCGGAACTACCCCTTGGGATAGTTCAAGCCCAAGGCCCACCTCTGACTAACCCCAAATCTTACAAGTGGCACAGGGGTTCTGAAGCAGTCACTGGGGATACTGATTTATTTATCGAATCATAAATTACCCAAGCAACAATGCGACGAAACGCACAACGTATGTATCGCCAGTGCGTAGAACGAGGGACTGCCAAAACGTACGCATGTTTGCGTTGCGTGCTCGACCGGAAACACGATTTATGCGATGCAAATTAAATGTGCTCTACATACAGGGTGATCTGTTCGCTCCGTCGAAACGATTGTTTCCCAATTTTTTTTAATCCTTTTATTTTTGCGCAAGACGAAACGACGCTCGGTACGATAAGAACTTATGTAATTTCAATTGATTTAACTGTATCCATATAATTTTCTGAATATATATGGATTATGCTGGAAAGATATTATATGACAATTTATTGATATATACGACTTTACGTGAGGATATAAAAATATAATCTTTCGCGGTATATGTATGTTGTGTCTTTCTATGGGAGATGAGAAATTATATATCGCACGATTAGCCTCGTCAATCTGCATTAAATACTTACTGATTTGTCAAGCCTCATCCGAGCTGGGGACACTGCATAGATTTCCAGGCGTGTGGACCCCTTTTTATCGCACTGTTGAATGGACTCCTATACGGCCAGGGTACCGGGCTTTTCAGTCGATGATTCTTCACGGTGTCGTCTAAATGTCCATGGATTAGGTATAGGGTGGGACAGACAGATCCGCAGATGCGGCTCGTTAGGCATTGTGAAATAGCAAATTAAAGAAGTAGAAAATCACGTGATACAATTTAAAATGCATTACAGTGGAAATATTATTAAGAAAAATAATGTATCGGTGTTTTTTTCTATCCCTTGGGAATGAACGTATACAGTTAGGAAAATCTATCTGATTCCTGCGATACCTCTGGGGTAGTGTAAGCTACCTGCTGCTCTAGAAAAATGTCTGATACATAGTGGCTATTAATATCCTTCCTTTTAACACTATGCCAATGGGTATTTCTGGTACCTAAGCATGTTGTGACAGTATTCAGGGGTGTTTTGGGGTCTGCCATTTGTCCTGTGAACGCCCCTTTAGTCGTACCGACGGTCCTAACTGAAAATCGTTCCTAGAGACAAATGAGTAGTATTAATACAAAGAACCTCGAGAGGTTGACAAGTTTTTCTCATGATTTAGTAATTCTGCTTGGTAAAATCGGAGAAATTCGAAATGGAAAATCAAGGCATAAAATAGTGTTGAGCGAGGGATCGTAGGATAGTCCGGGAGTAGGGAGACATTGGAATTGAAAAATGGAGCCTTGGGCCGCTGTCGCTCACAGTGACGTCCGAATGACAGCCAATGTAACGCGCAAATCACCAAAGTAATTGGTTTTCATACCGTTTAACCTGCTATCCTAATAAAATAACATGGAGGTGCGTCGTCGCTGAAAAATACTGAAAATGCGAGCAGCCGATGAAAGGTGAATAAATTGGCAAAACAATTCATAAAAATTATATCAAGATAGTATGGGAGTAAAAATTTTCTAAGTAGGAACGAGCTATTCTCCTTGAACGTGAAAAGAGCTGAGATTATTCGCTGCCGGGATTGTGAAGCAAAGCCAGCGGCGAGCGGCGCGCAGCAACAACGAGCGAGGAGCTCGCAAAAGAAAGACGAAAAGAGGGACTCCGGAGAGAACAGATTTATATTTGAAATTAGATTAAGCTTCTGCGCTTGAAAGCTATATAAACGCCCCAGCCCTCCGTTGCGCCCGCGCCGCAACTTTCCGCAATCCACCGGGGAGAGACTCAATAAACCAACCACTCACTCGCTCGCTCGCTCTTTCTTTCACCATCCCTCTTCCGGTTTATACTCTGCACGCTCAGCCAGCTTCCTCGTTCCATGTTTGCGATGCTCTCGTTTTCTGCGGATCCTCGTCTTCTTTTCTTCGCGAATGTCCAACGATGGGTATGGCATGCAGGTAGGGGCGTATTTCTGTGTACGTATTTCGCGAAAGGGCCATCGGTAGAGGCAGATTTTCACGTAAACACAGTAAATTACGAGGAAGCTCTGAATTGTTGGACTACATGAAAATTTACGGCGTAATCAGAAAGTAGTTTCGCAAATCTGTTCTCTCATTCGCGTAATGACATTCATGCAATGATATAAAACAGAAATTATACTTTGTGTATTATTGTACTGCTATATTAGAAATAGAAAACGTATGTATGTAAAAGAGCGTGAAAATAGCATAGGAATAAATGTGGGTAAAAAAAATAAAAGGGATTCTGTTCCTTCTTTAACTTTACATGGGAGTTTGCAAGACGCCAGCGCCAGCACCGTATCCATAACCTTGTGGTCCAAAATTTCTGACGTAGCACTCTAGAAATATACAGTGAATATTTTACTACATATTATCAGTCGGTAAAAGGCTACTAACGTTTACAGTATATCTCGCCACAGTTTTCCTGGTACGTCAGTGGTTCTAATGGCTTACGACAGCAGAAACAGCTGAAGCAAATGTTATGGTAGGGAATACCAGAAGCAATCTGAAAAATTAAAAAATCCTCTTTCTGAATCTACTACTACAATCTACATCCTCTTTCTAAATCTACTACTCTGTCTTTGTTTACCTGCATCTCCGCCTGATAAACTTTACGTCCACAGCGTTGGCAGTCGAGTCCGCCTCCTAGACATTCGCAACCTGAAGGAAGTCTCGTTTGGCAACAACCATTATCGTCCTGCGGGCTGCAACATCCACCACCCCCGGATGTCCTACCAGCACTCTTCGACCTAGACACACAGATAAAATCATATTTAAAGCACGGGACACGTCTCGAGGATTGCTTACCGGCAGCACGATCCACCTCCTCCACTTGACCCTGACATACTAGAAGGGGTACCCATGATATGGGGACTTCTGCAGCAGGGTGGCTGCGGTGGACAAGCTCGAGGTGGCAAACAGGGTGAACCATAAGATCGACCAGTCGTAGGTTGACATGGTGGCATAGAGCATGATCTCAAAGGCATGCAGAGACGTCCGTTCTTGCCACAGCCACCCCGACAACCTCCACCGCAGCATCCTCCTCCACCACAACCCTGAGGTTCTCCGGTGCAAGGAGGATTGCATCTTGGTGGTTTTATGCAAAGAGGACGACAGCCTGATGGAGGACAGCAGCCTTGTCTTCCTCCGCATGGTGGAGAACAACCAGCCGCTGTGCACGATGCTGAGCTACCCTGATAACAAGGCTCAGGATCGCGAGGTGGACATGTTTCGCATCCTGTCATTCGTCTGCCACCTCCGGCAGAGGCGCAGGTACCTTCCGTACCGCAAAAATTATCCGAGAAGGATTTTCCGATTCTTGCAGAACAACCGCATCCTCCTTCGTTGCCACTACGGCCACATCCTCCAGTGCTAGACCTGGCGCCACATCCACCGCTTCCTGATAAAAGGACTCTGCTGCTACTGCTTCCACAGGATCCACCGCCACATCCTCCTCGTAATCTTTCATCATTCTCATTGACGTTCTCTGATTCGTTCAGGTCAACTATATTATCCGTATATAAACAGCTTCCTGGATTTATCTGTTCGTTGTCTGGTAAACTGGCTATGCCATTGATTAGTGCATTATCATTCTGCATTCTTGAGTATTGACCAAGTTGCAGAGAATGAGAGTAATCCTCAGCAGGGATGTCGTTGCAGAAGGAGACTCTTCTCTTTGGCAATATATCGTAAGAGGGTGGAAGCGGTGGATACGATGATTTTCTTCGTGATGGAATAATATCGGAATTGATTTTATATCTGTATAACTGAGATTTTCTAGTCTTCGGATGATAGACAGTTATAATCGTTCCGTTCTACTTTTCCTCAAGATTGGAAACACCTAAGTTACCGATCCCTTTAGTTAGAAATGATTAATAGTTCTAATGCAGGAGGTTCCTCCACTTTTTCTTATCGATCTACTCTCACTGTTTGATTGATCATAATCGCTACCAGATTAGTAACTAATTCATTATATCATATTTCAAAGGCAGTAGGATTAAAAAAGAATGTAATATCAATAATATACTCTACCTCGATGGAGACGGTGATCTAATGGAATCAGATCCTGAACAACAACCGCTATTTTTATATTGTTGATGCTGATGTTGCTGACAACACTGCTGCTTTACTTGACTCCGATGATGATGCGAAATATGTTGATTGTCTCGCTGATGTTTTTTAACTTGTTGTTGATATAAATGGTGATGTTGTTGCAGCTGCTGTAGAACAGTTCTACAAGGACTTCCTGGTCTCCTTAGTATCAAGCATTTATTAGGATTGCTACTGCTGCCACTTTTCTTATCAGCAAACTTATTGCTGTTATCAGTATTTTGAAACTTCGAATTTGTTACAGAAGTGGGCGTACTCGAGGGTCGAGCTGAGTATGATCTGGCACAAGGTTGATAGCCGAAAGTACTAAAAAAGACAATGTAATTTACTCAATCCACATTATAAACTGTAACATATTCTACACGAGTCAAACTAAGTATTCCGGAGCAACAATAATCACAATTATATAACATTCATAATACCTTTGCGAGGCCGAATGCTGGCGGTTGTACCAGGTTGTGACAGCAGCCGGACTTGATGAGGGGTTACAGAGTGGAACAGAACTTATAATTCCCAGATTAGAACAATTGCTCTCTGAACAATGCTCCGTACCCGATGTCAGATGACAATTGACATCCTCGTCTTCACCACCACCTCCACGAAGTCGTCCCTCTTCCAATCGAGAATTTCTTGTTATTCCCGAAGGAGTATCGGGAGCGTTTTCCGTACAGCAACAACAGCAACAATCGGATATCGAATCAGAAATAGAATTCGTTTCTGCCGGAGTCGTTCCCGAGTTCTTCAACGCGTCTGAACACCCCGTAGTAGGTGATGAAGGTTTAATACTCTGTGTAAACAACCTGGTGCAACAATTTCTGCAGAATAGTTCGCCGCAATGCGTTGCCACGGTGCAGCTATCCAAGAGTTTTCGGCAGTTACCTGAAGTAAGGATGACGTAATTCAGTATCTCCGTACATTACTCTAGCCTGAAATTCATAACGTAGTTATAATAAAACTCAGGATATCACTAACGACAGGAGAAGCAAAAGGTATGCCAGACTTTTCCAAGCGCCCGTTTCTCCTCGGCGAAGTAAACCTCGCGAAGGCAACGTGGGCAAACCCCGGGCATTTATCACACGTAATAGTCGCTATTCTGCTACTCGTGAACAAAGCAGTAACAGACCTCTTTGTAATGGACTCTTATATTTCTGTAAGTAATTAATTCAGTGGTAAACTGATGGTGTTAAGATGAAAGAACAATTTAAAAAAATAGTATCAGCATTTACATCGAATTTACCAATTCTGCGAGAAACTCTGGTACAGCTGAATCTCATCCCCTGTGATTTCTGTTGAATATTTTTTTTAAAAAGATCGTTGTCTCGAGAAATTTTTAAAAACATGCTTTGATCTTGGGACTTCCGTCTTTCAGGTTACGCAAAATGTCGATATTATGACATATGCGAATTTAATAACGACTTACAACATTTGGATCGCTATGGCGACATTTCACACGAAAGCGGGATACTTATATGGATTTAAAAGGATCAAATGTAGCAACTGCGAACGGTAAAACAAAGCACGACGTATTGGTGTAAATAGTTTATAGTACAATCGTATTCTGAGATGGCTTGGAGACTTGTCAGAAGTCAATTCAAAATTTTACGTCGACTTGAGTATTGGCGCAGGTAATGGGTTTTGAACTTTTCGAGGAGTTTCTGAGGAAATAGTAGCGATATTAATAAAACTATATATATTATGTATATAGTTATTGAGGTTTAGAGTATTGTGTAATTGTACGGCAATACTTTCATTGAAGTAAATTATTTCGATGCTACGATACACATTTACGTTTAGAGTTTTGTATAATCCTATTTGTATCTCTCATTTATCATTAGCAAGCTATTAACACTAGAACTCCCGACGGGTACATTTTGTACCCGAGCGCATGTTTGCCCTTGTGTATCTTCCGTTGTTAAGAAGATAGAAAACTGAAATTTTGTGACTTTTATTTAATTGTAGAACCTACATTGTATACCAAACTTCAGCCTTTTGAACTTTTAGTCCTTTAAAATATGAAGTTATGCACTCGGACACAAAATGTACCTGTCGGGACATCTAAGTATGCGGGATCTCCTGGAGTCTAGTGTTAATCACTTTTACTGCTATAGAACTTTTGTCTGCCAATTGCAGCTTCGATGACTTCAAGTAACTACTTTAGATGGCGAGGGTTAATCGACGAGATTGACTAAATGATATTATTGGATTGTCGATAATAAAAGGAGCAATTGCATTATTTATATATAAAATAGAGAATAATGGAAAATTGCAGGTGGCCGTGGGGAAAGATGAAAGTTTTCCATTAGCCATAAACGACAGCCATTAATTTAACGGGTACAAAGCGAAAAGAAAATCTTTGAAAGTACATTCTGAATAAGAAAAATGAGAAGACTTCTGCGGAAAGTACGGAAGAAAAATGAAATAGAAGGGAAAATGAACTGACTGAAAAGTCTGGTATATAACGTGAATGCTGCAGCTGAGTAGCCTTTGGGGCTTATCACCTTCAGTATCTTGTTGAAACAGTAAGCTTATATGTATTCTTATTCTTTTTTTTTCAATTATTTATTAGCACAATAGCGAATTTTATGTAACATTTTTAATACAGTTCTGTATAGATTAATAGTACGTATATTATTAATATAAAAAATGTATTTCTGTGAGAAACATGCTCACTATTATTATAATAAACAAAATTACTCACACTTCTATATCAACCCACGAATATGAGTTTTAAATTGTTGCTCGATTTTGTGCTGATAATAAACTCTTATCAGAGTGTGGTACAAGATACAAAGTATTGTTCTTACCGTCTGTACACAAAGCTTATCACATAACTGCAGTCGGTAAATCTTATTGAAAAACGTTCAGAAGTTATGATGTAACATAGTAAAAAAATGATGTATTGTTGGCATGTTAGCATCCTGAAACAAAATTGCAATGATTGATCCTTTCAGCGTGATGAAATGAGTAGTACGAGATGAAGCAGACGTCAAGAATCAATGAAAAATATAAGAATTTTTAAAGCTCATTTAATTATATGACATTGTGATTGGTGTTAGAAAAACATCCAAAGGTATGGACTTGTACGGAGATTTATTGAAAGACAGCGATAGCCTTTTAGTTCTAAGTATCCTACACACGGTACAGAAATACTAATTATTTCGCAATTGTTCACGATAATTTGCAAATAGTCTGTGCGCAAGTAGTGATACCGTATGCCAAACAACAATTCTAAGTTTCGTGCATGCGTGCAGCCGTGCATCTGCACACTCAGGACTCTGGATAAACGTCAGGTGACAGCATAAGTTGGCTTTACGATCAAAAAGAGGTTAAGCTGCAAGTTGCTGGAGATGGCAGCGATCAAAGGCTTGGGAAGAAACATTCCCTACTTGCGACAACAGTTCGCAGCCCTTCTAGGAAATACTAGCACCAGTGTCAAGTTCATCTGCGTTGTGGTCCTTTTCTCGTATTGCTTATCTTTTTCCAAAGAGGCAGTGCGAACTTTGAGCGTGACACCAGGTTATTTGTTACCTCCGGCCTTTTGGATATGGACCGCTTTCACATTTTGCTTCCTGGAGATACATTTTTGGGAAGTATGCGTGGATATCATCACTGTCGGCCTTTGTGGCAAACTGATAGAGCCCCTATGGGGTGCTATGGAAATGATGACTTTCTTTGGTATCGTCAACATTGGTGTTGCTGTACTGTCTGCCCTGTTCTACCTGTTTCTCTATATGTGCACTGGTGATACGGATCTCCTTTTCCAGACGCATATTCATGGATTAACTGGCTACATTGCAGGTATTGTGTTATGAGTTCAGCTGTAGCAATAAGACAATACGATATGTATGTGTTATTGATAGTACTTAGACGTATTGTTTATGGCTTTCTTAATTTATGATTTCAGGAGTCAGTGTGGCTGTGAAACAGATAATGCCAGATCATATTTTAATTAAGACACCAATAGGAAAAATCACAAATAGAAACATTCCTTTAATGGTATGGTTTGTGAGCTTGTTGTTGTGGCTTCTTGGATTGTTAGAGGGTACCCATCCGACAATGTTTTTGAGTGGCTTACTGATCTCTTGGGTTTACTTACGGTTTTATCAGAGACATAACAATGGTACTAGAGGAGATATGGCTGATAATTTTACATTTGCAAGGTAAAGGCCTTGCTTTTAATATATTGGATTTAAATCCTTTCCAAAAATCAAACAATTCTTTTGTTTTCAGCTTTTTTCCAAATGTTTTACAACCACCAATAGCAGTAGTCAGTAATACTGTGCATGGATTTCTTGTACGAATTGGTGTTTGTAGGAAGGTTGTGCGAAGGTTTGACATGTCCAATGCGCCACCAGGACTTGTCATTAATTTACCAGGGATTGACCCACATGATAGCGAAAGGCGCAGGTAAGTTTCTTACTTCTTTAAAAAAAATATATAGGCCATGATTGCACATCTCTACTTGTTGAGGTTTGTATAAAATAATAGAATGAAATACATAATTGTCCTGTGCCTGCCTTTAGACAGGCGGACAGACGGGAGTTAAAAGTTAATTTGGGAATATATGGACCTTATTCTATTTTTTTCTAATGCACATCAATAAGTTTACATTGGTTGGATAATGGTGTATGTTTATTTTTTCGCTTGCAGGCAAATAGCATTGAAAGCTTTAAGTGAGAGATTGAGCAAGGATCACTCAAAGCCATGGCAGTCGGATAGGAGTAAGAAACACTCTCCCATCCCACCTGCTGTTTCTATACCAATTCCTGAATCCACTACACCGAAACCTTTGGCATCACCACTCATACCGCAGACTAGCGTTAATATTCACAATCATCCTTCCACTAGTACGTGATTATTCGAAATGAACTGATTTTAATTGGTTTATGTAGCAAAACATTATTAAGGAGCTTCTAAAGAAAATGTTCCTACAGAGACGGGTTTTAGTGTGGCAATCTTCGATAAGACGACTGAATTTTAGAATTTTGTGTATTTTTATAAATATATAATACCATTCCTTAGATGTCTTGTGGTACCGATACATTCTTAATCCTCAAAAAGGTAATTTTATATGATTGAGCTTATAAGTTTGAACTATATAAAGCATTCATTACAATCAGACACATTCTATCATATCTACTTAGTAATATATTGAATAAAACACTATTTCACGGTAATAGAAAAAAGAAATGTGTTTATTATGACACATAATTGATAACAAATTTTACAACTTTCTGTTGTGATAATTTTACATTCAATACTCAACTAATAGATGTTAGAGAAACACGAGTAATACGTACATTAAAAGATTTCCTAAAATTATTATTGAAAAGTGACTTTTTAAATTCTCTTAGTGTCACCTTGTACCTGAATCTTTAGTGAGTGCATCTATCTTTTGTTTCTACCAATTCTTACAGTATTTGACAAACCAGGAGATTTACAATTTTTATTTATAAAGATATACAAAATTCTTTATCGAGTATGATGCCATATTTTTACCAATATATAATATTATCTTTAGGAGTTTCTTAACTGTATCAAAAAATGTTTAAATGGAGCACGAAATTTATAAACAAATTGTATTCTGATATGAGAGAATGTTCCGTTTTTTGTTATGATCAGAGATAGTAAGTCAGTGTACAGTGCTGTTAATGAAAATGATGTATCGCTCTGCCTTCAGGCAAAGTTATTAAGGCATAAAAAGGGATGTAAAAAAATTCAATTATCATTAAAATTGAGGAATTTTTAAAAAATTTATGGGAGTTTAATATCAGCCTGTTGCGAAATTGTAACGATATGATATTTAAGAAAAATTATTAAACAAAATATGAGCATTTCCACGATGACTCAAAAAAATACTTTTGTTATCACACGCTGGAGCAAATAATATTGCATATGAATTAGAATGTTACCCGTACGAAGTACATGGACATATTGAAATCAGATATTTTATTATAGAATAAACAAAACCTTTTCAATGTTCGTAACTCATCCGCATGCTTTACGTATACGCAACGAAAAATCATATCCCCATACATTTTTTTTAACTAGCATTCTATTCTTATTACTTTATTACTTTCACGGCATGCGGATAGGATTATTTGATTTTGTCTTCCCATCGCTTCAAAGTTTCAAGATATCAATAGACAGTTTCACTTGTTAATATTTTGGAGCATATAAAAATTGTATATATGCTGAGAACTCTATTGTCACTGTCAAAGTAGTAACATTACTCTATTTCATTATACTATTACAATTAGTGTAGTTATAATTACATTACTGCAATAATGTTTACCATTGAGAACAAATACGATTAATTAATGAAGTGTACACTTTGACCGAAATGAAATACGATATATTTTTAAGAACAAAATAAGCTTTGTAAAATAATTATCTGCCGAGAAATTATTTAAAGCTGCCAATCATTGTAGATCGTGTACATTCAGATGATTATAATTTGATTTCATAAATGATTGATCGTATTAATCATTGCGTGCGAATGAGTTACAAATGTAGCGAATTATGATGCAAAGTGCGAAGGGAACAAGATACTAGAAAAAGGGATACGACATTTATGCGTGATGGATTTCAAATTAAAAACTATTTTTATGTATAGTATAAAGTGGTTCTTAAAATATTGAAGTGTTTAAGCCGAGACATCTTGGCCTGGTACTTAAACAATGCTTTTGTAATTTACGCATTTTTTTTGTATCAATGGAAAATTCTTAGTCAATTACTACTCCGCTAACGCGGTAAAGAAATGGTAAAGCGTTGCAAAGTGTAAGGCTAAGATAAAATGTGTGAATAAGTGGACATTCATTAGATGTACACACAGGATTTAATATAGTCGTAATAATTACAATATATTTAAATATTAAATATACTTGATTTTGTACATACATTATATCCCATCAGTCTGTACAATATTAAATTTTGCTGATAAAGTTATTTAACTCTTAATTTGTAACGTCACATAAAATAAGACGAAAACTGACAGATGAACAATTATATGGTATTTTGCAAAAAATACTTTGTATACATTTTTTTTTATTTTAATAAATTTAGATGTAAGTTTTACAACAAAAGGACAACATCGAAGATGTCAAATCATGTAACACCTGTAAACTAAAACATTTGTTCACACATGCATCATCCATTGACAGGTAGTAAATCGGTATACAGGTTTAAGTAAAAAAAAATTCAATTTATTGCTGTACAAGCATTATGAAACTCCAACTAGAATCGCGCCATACTGCCTCTCATAAGCCATATAAAATATATCAGAACCAGTTTTCTGTACTTGTCAAGACAACAAGTATACAACACTTTAAGAGCTGACATTAGAAGCAGCTTAAATAAGTGTTATCACTGTCCAAATATTGGCTATCAACAAGTAAGGAATTCATCACGATGCGTGAGAGCAAATCCATTCGAGCAGTAGTATTAGCTCCTATCTGTAAAATTGTTGTTGATGTTGAGTCCATTGCGGCTGTGGAGGTGGGGGTTGTTGTTGAGCAAGTGGACCGTATTGCGGCTCTTGCATATAAGCAGCTGGGGATGGTCTAATGGCAGATGGAGCGGATGACACGTATTGTTGTTGAGGTGGAGGTGGTGCGTACGTCACTTGGGGTGGATGTTGAGGCTGAGAATAATATTGCTGGGTTTGCGAAACTGGCGGAGGAACATTATAGCCACCGTAATTGACTTGCGGTAAAGGAGGCTGATAGTAATGATGACTTTGTTGAGTGTGAAGATCATGAGTATTCACAGTATTGTCTTGTATAGGTACAGTGATAAGGTTTGTTCTCATGGGAGGATTTGCTGGAGGTGGAGGTGCTGAACTTTGGGGATAATTTTGCATGGGAATTATTTGTTGCGCTCTATGTTGCTGTCTGTGTTCTACAGGCTGCTGGGTCACCATTGAATTCACACGTGGATCATTTCCCATTATCGGCTGGACCATATGCGCAGGCACTTGTTTCATCCGGCTGCTCTGCATCGATACTGATGGTACTTTTGCCAATTGCGACTCAAGTTCAGGTTTTGAATGAACGTATTGCGGTGGATCAACCTGCATTCCTTGAACAGGTGGCGGTGGTGCTGATATATGACGGTGATTAATATGAGCCTGTATGTTAGAAATTTGTTCTATTTCAAACCCAATTCTTTTCATGATGGTTATTTTTATAGAAGTATATAAAAGGTTATATAATGCACCTGTAAGTCTCGTTGACTGAGATATGTTCTTCTGCATCCTGCATTACCATAGCGAGTTCCTCCGTGAGTGCACATAAATACTGTGCCCAATCCTGTCTGTTCAACTCGAGATACTTTTTCCATACAACGTGGACACACTTTGTCCTCTCTTTTGGCACACGATAAGCAAAACACATGCTTACAAGGAATCTGTAATATTTTAATGCAACAAGGATTAAGTAACGCAATCTTATAATTACTGTTAATAACTACATACCATGCGTCCATAAATCAGAATTGGTTTCAGGCATTTATCGCAGCAATGTATCATTGGATTAAGAACTTTCTCCCCAATAAGGTTGACCCGGTGGTCCCATCTTAAACGAAGCATTGGTTCTGGAGGACCTCTGTTGATTGTCGTGAATGTTGGTGCTTCCAATTGCGATATATCCGCCTCTAAATCAAATTGTTGCTCAGGAGGAGGTTGCTGTGCTTGTTGTGGTTCATGTTGTTCAGGTTCTGCACTACTTGTTTCCATGGGCGTTTCTTCAGTAGTCTGAGGAGTATCCTCCTCGTCACTTTCTATTACCTAAACAGATATTTATATAATAAAATTCGGCACGATAGATTGAGATCTTCAGTCACAAAATCGAAATTGTAATCCATGTCTCAGTATACCTTCACAGCTTTCTTGCCACGTCCTCGAGCACGTCCTCGAGGTCGACCTCGACCTCTACCACGGGCCCTGCCTCTCAATCGCTTACTACTATCCTCCTCCATTACTGCAATAAATAATATAATCATAAACATTCGAAGTCATTGAGTCAAACTCAAAGTGTTATTTCTCACAGGTTAGCTTAATATTTAACAGTGAACAAACAGTAGATAAAGTCATCACAATAGGCTCAACATATAATATACATATATTAATTTATAATTTACATACAAGTACTTACTATTATCAAGTATTTACAAAGAAAATTAATTTAATTCCAAATACTCTCTCAGAACATTCCTCTGCCGCGTATGGAGCGGACCAGTGGACCAATAAACTCCAATTTTCAATGAAATATGTGTTGCTACGCCAGTGCCACGACCGTGGTCCGCGTTCTTACCACCAGTTACCATGGAAACATTTTTTTCTACAGGCGCGTATCCATTATATTAGAATTGGGTTCCAACAATTATTCATAATTTGCTGACGCTAATCGATACTTATAAATAGATGTTTTATATTTAATTAAATCAATATATAGTTGGTACTATCGTGTGGAAACTAGTGGGAAATCAATGTCTCAGAACGGAAACTTTATTTCGGTTAATATTTTCTAATTTTTGAGATAGAGAATTTGACGTCACTGTGCAGATGCACACAGTGAACTGATTCAACTTTTATACGCATACGTATGTTGGGTTGCATCTAGGACCAAGTTTTATAGAGTAGGTTTGTGGATCCACTTGCTCGATATGTGATGATTGCGAACTCTTCAGGATTTGTGTTTGTTTCGGAGTTGAAAGAATTTGGTAGAGAAGTGTTAATAAGGTTGTAAAGAGAACAGTAATCATGTCGTGTTGTTGCGGTGATGATGATGATGAACAACGCCCGGAATCTAATAGAGTCCGAGGATGCACCGATATTTTTTGGCTCTGCCTTTTCATACTCTTCTGGTTTCTTATGGTATTTAACCTTTGAGTCTATGTATTATACATTTTTTTAAGTTACAGACTTGTCATCTTATAATTTAAATATGTATGCACAGATATTAATAGCAGCCTTTGCTCTGGTTTATGGCAATCCATTAAGATTAATTAATGGATATGATAGCTTTGGAAATACCTGCGGTATGAAAAACAATCAGAAATTTGGCAGTATGGAGCTTTCTGGGCAAGATACTAGTGAGAAGCCGTTAGTATAAAATTAAATGCTTATTGAATGATACACCTACAATATATTTGTTTATTTAATAATAGTAACTGACTATACTAATAATTCTTTTAGATATTTGTTCTTTTTGGATGTTAAGAATGTTAAGCAATCATTGAAAATTTGTGTTAAACAGTGCCCAGACAGAACACTGGATACAATGAATGATGTATGTAAATTTTATGAAGAGACTGGTTCACAATTGTGTCATGATCGTCCAGGCAGTGATTTTACTGCCTGTAATACTGGGAATAGTAAGAATAAAACTGGATCCTGTCCTGCACTGCCAGTGTATAGCAGCATTCCAATTTTAAACCGATGCATTCCAAAAGCTGTAAAAGATGTAGGTAAAACAATTATATCAAACCTATATGGATTGATTAACTCATGGGATGTGATTGAGCAAATATTAGGAGATTTGTACAAAACGTGGAGAGAGATTTTAGCTTTATCCTTTTTAGCTTTTGGTGGGTATAATTCTTCTCTTTATTTACTATGATATATTACTAAGATATACTTATGATAATGAGGTATTAAATTTTACATAATTTTAGTGCTATCATTATTTATGATTGCAATATTTCATTTATTGGCAAGCATTGTAACTTGGATTGTGATGATTCTCGTCACCGTTGCTTGTATAGGTAAGTTGTGACTAATTTTCATGTGTAATCAATTAGTCACTACAAGATTAATATATATAATAATAAAATCATTGCAGCTGGTACAGGTTTATTATGGTGGACTTACATTGGCATAAAAAGAACACTGGATAAAACAGATCCAAGTCAACTTTTGGAGGAATCTGTTAGAAATGAAAGGGCATTTTTGGCTTTTGCTATTATTGCTACAATCATTACTGTAAGTTGCATATAGTAATACTACTGCTTCGTAATTCCTCTGATTCAGTAATTGTAAAATCATGTTTCTTCTAGATTATTTTACTATTTCTCTTGTGTATACTGCGTAAACGGATTAGCTTTATGGCCGCATTATTTAAAGAAAGTGCAAAATGTTTGGCGGAACTCCCTGGCCTATTTTTCCAGCCATTATTGACGTTTGTAGCCCTCATTATATTCTTTGCATTCTGGGTAACAGTAATTCTCTGCTTAGCAACAGCTAGTGAGTATTTTATTAAAGGTTTTACGTTTAAACACATCATACAACGCAACCAGACCCAATCCAATACGTTTATTTTCCATACAATTTTTAGATTATCCTGGGACTAAATCAGTACAAATGTATGAAAATCGCATATTTGACCCATTGAACTTAAGTTCAATTGGAGCAAAAAGTGCATTGACTGAAACAAAACGATTTGAGTTTTCTATCAACAATTTCAAAAGTAATTAATGGTTTATACTGCTGTTTTCCTTTACCTAGTTGTACGACTCTCATTAATTAAAAATAATTTTTAGCGTTCACCCTAGTCGAATATGTTGATGCTACGTGGGTAAAATATATGTGGTGGGTTTACATTATTGGTCTAATTTGGACTTCAGAATTCATTACTGCTTGTCAAGATATGGTAATTGCTGGAGCAGTCGCACATTGGTACTTTAAGTAAGTGCTTGTCATATAAAATTTTTCCCTGGTACTGTAATTAGAACCGCAAGTAAAATTATTCTTCCCTTATAGAGGTAAAAACGCCAGTGCATCCCCTGTATGTTCGGCAATGGGAACATTAGTCAGTTATCATTTAGGGTCTGTCGCTTGTGGCTCATTTTTGATAACAATATTCAAATTACCACGTCTAATTTTGACTTATCTTCACGCGAAGTAAGTAAAAGTTCATAGTAACGTATGAAAATTCTTGTATATACATATGATTATCACCTGAATCATATTTATATTTTTCCTCTCTGCAGGTTCGAGAAAACAAAAGAAACATCTCCTTGCGCACAATGCGGTCTGAAATGTTGTATTTGTTGCTTCTACTGTTTGGAGAAATTTATCCGGTATATGAATCATAATGCATATACAGTAATTGCAATTGAAGGAACGCATTTCTGTAACGCAGCTAGAATTGTATGTATCGCATCATCATATTTAACATTAATTTAAAACAGTAATCTAATAGTAATCCATTATATTTATAGGCGTTCACGACACTTGTCAGTAATGCACTGCAAATAGCAGTGATTAATGGAGTGGGCGATTTTATTTTATTTTTGGGAAAGTGTTTCGTCACAGCCGCCACCGGAAGTGTTGGATTGTTGTTCATGAGACAAGATCCAAGATTGCATTTTTATGCTGCTCCAATATTTGTCATTTGTGTTTTTGCTTTCTTTATCGCTCACTGTGTTATTTCACTTTATGAGGTAAGATATAATAGTATGTACATATTATCATATAAAATTTATTAACAATTACTTTAACTATTTTTAACATGTTTCAGACTGTAATCGATACACTATTTTTATGCGTCTGTGAAGACAAGAATTTGAACGGAGAGAATGGCCGATGGAGACAATCTGCACTAGCACAAATAGGCTCCAATACAAGTAGCAACGGTCAACAGTCACATGAACTTGCTCCAATTAACCAATAAGTACTCTTTTAAATTTTATTGTCGCGTCTTCAAAGTAATTTTCAAAATTAATTTATATTCCAGTTTCTTCCAATAGAGCTATCGTGTTTGCTGGTAATGCAAATCACATTGTTAACCAATGTAATCCGTAAGCTTTTCCAGGCCGCGAATCTTTAGTCATTATGCCTTTGATATCGTTTTATTCCATTTTATACCGTATAAACGTATTTTATAATTGTGTGCGTGAATTACTTTTTATTCAGGAAAGTCCAAGTTTCCTTTGGATAAGGTTTCACTGCAATTATATAAAACTGGAAATAATTGTCATACATAGCATGAGTCCTCAATTCGCATACATATTATATGTTCTGGATCACCGAGGAATACATATGTACATACTGAAGAGAATATGTCACATACTCAAATCGTGATTTACATAATTACAATTGCTAAACAATGATAAATATTAAAGACGGGGTTTAACTCACATATACTGCCCAACATGAAATACAACAAAACAAAGTCTGTTTTAGTATAAGTATTATTGCTAAAAGCACTGACAATATTGCCTGTGCTGAATGTGCTGATTCCGTCTATTTATTTTACTGCAGCATCATAGATTTAAACATTGAACGACTAGCTGCAAGTAAATAATATGTGTAGTATGTATAATGAAGATTGAGAAATTATAGTAGATCGTATGGATCGTTAGTGACCAAAAAATATATCTGGCACAGTAGTTTTGTATTGGTATGTTGTTATTAAGAGAATATTCTACATTTTGCATTCTTTAAATGAACATGGAAATTTGATGGTATAATGATAGTGCCTGGATTAGTACTTTCATGTGAATGGAAAAACAAAATTGCCATGAGACAGCTGAAGCTTACAAGGCAGCTATGAATTCAAACGTTTCACAATGAACTATTTTTCAATAGTGTAGTATATTACTTGAATACCTCCAAATGCTTAAACATTACTAACAGTACTTATCAATATTCTGTTATAAGAGCAATTATAATTTTATGTAACTCATTGATAAACAATGGAAAGGAGGCTTTTATTAATCAATGTACAAAATATTTTAAGATCTCTAAGCTGGAATCTTTCATTAATAGTCTCTGCTATTTCTGCAATGCTATCATATGTATCATAAAATGAAAGAAAAAATGGAATTTCTAATAATTTTGTTACATGCATATAATTTGTATTTGAAGCTCCTTTTAATATACTATTTACCATTTAGAATGAAATACTTCGGTCACAATTGCACATTGTTTGGAATATTATAAGGCACAAATAAGAGAATATTATCTATATATAATCACTGTATAGTTTATACACATTTTTATATTTATCATATATACATGGTTTATATAAAGAGAAATTATTTTTGTAAGCCACATTATTGTTTATAATACTGTCTTCTAAACAGGTAGCTTCATTTTTATTCGTAATAAGGGAAATTTATTCTCAGAAAGGCCGCATATTATGACTTACGTGATTGTAGAGAAGAAAAATTCACTTGTCTTACGTGATGTTATGGTTTGTGATCCATAAAGAACAGCGTGAAAGACAGAAAATAACAATATAGATATAGTATACAATGAAAACGTCACATAAGACAAGTGTATTCTTTATGTTAATATTTAATAATGACAAAAAGCATCGTATTTGGTATCAAGAAAAAAATGAATTTAGTAATTTAATATTACGATTCACGAATGATGTCATATTTATTCATTATCATAAAAATGATTAAAGAACAGTCAATAATCTTGACAAATTGGTATGTTTATTGTAAATTTTGTTGAAATTTCTACAAATTAAGTTATAAATTTAATATGTAATTCCTTTGCATGGCTGTTTGCATTGTACGAGATGAAAACTGCAGTCTGTATCAAGTATATTCATTCAATCAACATTGTTCAATATTCAATAACGTCATCGTCTTCACAGACTTCATAATGCTACCGTTACTTGTGCAATCTTCCTTTAATTTTAATAGGTAATTCCGAGATAATCGGTTCACCTCCTCTATAGGAACGATCGATTGTATCATCGAACGAGCACCGTAACCATTGTAGTACTTCCGCACGAGGCGGAAGCCCGGAAGATTGAGGGCCTTCATGCCGCCCTCCGCGGGTGATCCAACCGCAAAACAGTCCGGTCATACCATATATATCACTCGTCAATACAGAGTCAATGAGGGAATTCCTTTTATTTCACTACTCACGTACAGAAATCCAGAATTCCAGATATTCTTCTTGGTCTTCCTACTGCTCCTTCTTCTTTGGAACTTACAAAATCACTGAGTGGCTTATCATCCTCACGCCTCAACTTAAAGACCGCCTTCCCCACCCTTGGCTGCAATATATTATTGTTGTGTAGCGGCTCACTGTGCCCCCTCGCGTGTACCTGAAGCTGGATTGTATATTGATCCGCAGTTTTTGCTTCAATCGTATCGATACTATACCGATATGTTTTTGAACTAACTGACTCCCTTTTTTCCTGAGTTCCTAAATCATTTATTCACCCCTATTGATAAGCAAGAGATCATGATAAACAAATGCTGTACGTAATCAACAGTTTGCGTTGGTAACAGCTAACAGTATGAATCAATAGCCCAATAGTTATTATAAATGTAATTTAATTCCTTTGACAATGAATAGAATTATAACACATTTCATATTCATATATTTTTAATTTTATACTGTATTACATATATGTATAGTGACAAAATACAGATTTAAACTTAATTTAGAATCATTTAATCTATGTAGTAATATCTTCCTTGAATATTTCATCCAGGGGATTTAGTGCGTATGATTTTTCTGGTTTGTTGGCTTGCAATGCTAGTTTTTGTTCTACCCTATTAAGATATTTTCCAGCTGCTTTTCTAGTTATTGATTGCCGATACTGTAAAAGAAATATGGTAAGCACACAAAATAGTGTTTCGTTTAGCAATATTGCAAAGGAATAAATTACCTTAGCAGGTGAGATGTAATTAGGATTGTCCCAAAGGGTCTCGCCTCCGAAACTACTTGAAAATATTTTCACGGGGTTTAGAACAAACCTTGGCCCAATCTCTGCCAATCCTCCATCCTCCGTAAGAATTTGGAAATTTCTGAACCATATTCTATTATCAAGAACACTGAATGTATATACGTGATCAAAGAACGGCTGACTCTTTGGATGATGATTTGGAACTCCAAATATTTGGGTGAGCAACTCTTTCAATAGACTGTATTGTGGGCTCTTATTGAAGTTATCATCAAAGGAAAGTAAAGGACGACTACCCTTCAAACAATTTCCAGTCATTTTTAGTTCTCCCATAGTGTAAACTAAAATATAATATAAGTTGATAAAACAACATGACATAATCTTCAACTATCTTAATAAAATCTACATATGAAAGAAGTTGAGTAAAGCACATACTGTTTTCAACAAGAAATTTTGCACAGGGTCCAGTGGGAACATTAGAAAGCCACATATATAAATCTCTCTTTTTACGACCCTCAAATAATATGGCTTTGTTGCAGTTTTTCATTTCACATATTTCATTTACAACCTGAAGAGTTTTGGAACGTTCCATTTTACTCTCAGGGCGGTGATGAGGCATAAGAGTCTTAATGTCTTCCATCAAATGACGGTCCCTGTGGTTGATACCACGAGATGCAAAAACCAGCACACGTTGTTTGTTTATCCATTTTATCTAAAAGATTTTCATACATTTCTCACAAAGTTATGTTATGTTATATTGAATTCGGTACAGGATGAATAATAAGAGATAACTTATTTATTGCAATTTATATCCAATCTGCTACTCATAATGTTTAATAATTCTATATTTTCATAACTAGATATATATATATATACAAACATTCCAAAGAGGGTTATCTAGCCACTTTAACTTGTGTACAAACCTTCTTAGGTGTCGGTTCATTTGACGCTCTCTTGGCAGGTGGTAATTCTTGTTCCTCCGCCTTAGTTTCATTCTCCTTCTCAATTTTTCTCTTCCTTTTTAACACTTTCTTTACCATTATGCTACAAAATTCTTCTATTTGAAAGTACACGTGCTACTGCTCAATGACACGTGCTGTAAATGTACTCCGCTTCAGACAGGACTGGACAGGACGCGTGTCGGTAATGTGGTAAGCCAAAGTGAGTGTACAGAATGGAGCATAGCAGCAGCGCTAGTGAACAACAATGAACAATGCACACTGTGAAAAAGGTACATTAAAAAAATTGTTATGCATATACGCCTCATATAATTCGTTAATTAATGTAGAAAACAAGGGAAGTCATTGATAATTAAACAACCACTTGCTCATTTATTCTACTTTAATTGGAATTCCAATTTCTGAACTTCTTGGGTGGTATTTATTAAAACTTGCGCAAGTATCGTCGATTCAAGCGCCAAGAACCAGCGGCTATGCGAAAAGTGTCTTGTCAAATTTATACACGCTTCTTCTACTTGTTTACACCGCTTACATTTTTTATTCACTATTGAAAGACTTTTGGGTGTAAAAACAAATTTTTACTGTTATGTGAATAATTCTTCAAAGAGTACGTCACATTAGAAAGGACGTATTTCAATGGATGTAAAAACTGACACAACCTCGCTTGAATTAGAGGTAATCAAATTCATTTTAGTTATAATTTCTATAGAGTATTTAAGAATTAATGTACAGTGTATAATACTGTAATGAAAAGAACTTTATTTCTAATTGGATTGAACATTATGAATTGTGCACTGTTTATGAGATTGTTTTATTAAGAATAAATTCATTGATCGTATTGAACAATAATGGCAAATATATTAATTAAATATATCCTTATACAGCCAAATACGAATATTAAAGTGGAACGATTAACAGACTGTATAAAAGATGAGGAAACCTTTCAACATGAGAAAGAACAAAAGAAAGATACAGTCTGTGTCAAGGATGAACCAAAAGACACCGAGATCTGTTTATTCTCGAAGCCAATGAAATTCGAAGCTTCGTGTCAAAATGTTTTCATTAAGGAAGAAATTCATCATGCAGCATCTGAATCATCAAATCTACATCTGCTTGACAAAGAGCAAAACCAGCCATCCATTTCTAGTGGACAACAACACAACAAACGTTTCATTTGCATATTTTGCAACAAAGCATATAACTATCTAAGCCATCTTAAAAAACATATGCGTACACATTCTGGTGAAAAACCATATTCTTGTGAAATATGTTTAAAAAACTTTCGTTGTAAAGGTACATTGAAAGTTCATGTTTTAACACACACTGGTTTTAAACCATTTAAATGTGATATTTGTGCCAAGGAGTTTCAAACATCAAGTAATTTGAAGAAGCATAATTTGGTACACACTGATGAAAAACCATATACCTGTGACATTTGTCAGCGAAGTTATCGCTGTATAACTCAAATGAAAAATCATAGGATGCAACACATGGGAGAGAAAAAGTATAAATGTAATTTCTGTGATGAAAAATTTGGCTATTTAGTTTCCCTAAAAGCTCATTTACTCAAGCACACTGGTGAAGTACCCCCTTTTAAATGTGATGTATGCAATAAAAGTTTCACAATGTCACATCATTTAAAGCGTCATAAAGAAACTCACGTAGGCGCACCATTTATTTGTCGGAAGTGCAATCAAGAGTTTCTGCAATTAAGAGAGATGCAGAAACACTCATCCGAATGTCGTTCTACTGTTATTAGTAATGTGGATTGTAGGTAGGATAATGCGTTATCGTTAGAACTAGACTGTAAGGGTAAAGTGGAAATAAAAAGTTTTATTTCTATCAAAAAAAGATATATATATATATATTGGTGTAGGTAACAGTGTTATATAATAGCATGTTACCACTATAAACAATAACATCTGAAGTTCGATAGTAAATCTTTTGATAAAGTAAATGATTATAGCTGCATATGCTTTGTATGTACAGAGTAAATAAATAAATAAATATATATAATATATATAAAGTGTCATAAGAAAAAGGGAGTACGAGACTTGCAGCTCAGAAATTATCAAATTGTAGTAATGGTATACTTTATCATGTTATACTTTTTTTTACTGAGTGCAGTGATAAATATTTCTGTGGGAGGAGCAGGATACGTTTTCGTGATAGAAAATAAAAATGAAAAGTGTGAAATATAAAGCCAAAGAACTACCAAAAAAAGGAAAAAATCAAATTACATAATGAAGCACCTGTACACTAACTTTACTGAAGTGTTAATATTTTTTAGAAATCTATTATCATTAATTTTATACTTTTTATAATAATGCATTCGATATTGCATCTCACGTATACCCCATTTCATATTTTACACAAATAAAAGTGTGGATCTTACTAGAGAATTTGAAATAATAAGTCGCATAAACATATATATCATTTCTTATTGAAAATAAAATAATCCTACCACAGAAATGTATGTTATTCATGTCTAGAGTTTCTATAGAAGGAAATTTAAAGAATATATAAGGGTTCAGAGAAAGACGCTGGTGCAATTGGAATTTTGACAAGGCTCATTTTGAAAGATCATGTCAAATTTAAAACTTTAAGTAATTGATATAATTAAGATGTAAATGCAAGTAGTTAAATTAGATTCACATTAATTAGTTTGTCAAAATTCTAATCAGTTGAAAATTGGATTGATTAATTCTAAAACGGCTTCTGGTTTGTTTTGTTAGGTGTATGATTTGAAAGCAAAATGAAGGATATGTGATTATGTTATCTAATTATACAATTTTTATTCGTAGCATGGACTCTATGAGTATTTATAAATTAGTATTGTAGTGCAGTTAATTTTATCGCGCACCAATTAATCTGGTTTCATAAACTCACATAATTATGGAGTATAAATGAAACAAATAAGAGAACTTGCTAGTATACAACTGTTAACAACCACTCTTTTTGGAACAATTGTAGTATTTTTATTTATATAATATATAGTGGTTGACGCAAGAAGAAAATATGTACGGAGCGTTTAAGCATTTTATCTGCAATGACTGATCGAAAATCAATGTTTATATTTAATAAAATGTATGATTATAATAATGAAGTTGATAGGTTTATTTCGTTTTATTAGACGAATGAGCTTTCATTTCACGTAATCCTTTTTTGATAACTTAACTTTTGTTTGAGTAAAGATTATATATTTTAAGTCATATCACTTGTTTGTTTAAACATTCATTATTTACCTTTTTACATAAGACAACATGTATAAGTGGCATTTCAGAATTATATTAATTCCATCGTCACATAAAGTAGCAGTTTATTTCGTTGTACGCAATTTTAAATTAAATTAATTTACTAAATTGAAATCAACCAAGATTCATTACATTCCTGTAGCTTGTTGTATGTATGTACAATTCATTGCCAAATGCTCAAAGTCATTCGTCGTTTCAGTTGAGAACTGCCGTTCATATTACAGACCAATGGATATATGAAAAAAAAGACAATGTTATATAATACATAATACCTCGATAAATTTGAACATTTTCTGCAACCGAAATGACGAATTAAGTTACGAGGTTGATGTAATCGTAAGCTAAATTTTTGTGCGGTTTTCTTGAAATTGATATTGAAAATAATTATATCGCCTAAAGTATTTAATTGGATTAAAAATTCAATAATTTAATCGTTGAAATATCGGAGGAAACTTGATTAAAAAAGCAATTCCTTAGTCGATGTTGTTGGAATACTATTTCTGAATTTGATAAGCGTACCAGAATATGTGTCAATAAATATTGACAAAGAGTAAATGAGTTTTTATATTGTATATATTGTCGAACTCATTAAAATACTTAAACTAAGTCCGGGTAATTTATTCTCTTTAACTAAAATTCCTTAAATAAACGAATGAATGTTTGAAAAAAAAATGATATTTCCATTTGAAAACTTAAATAGTTTAAAAATGAATTTAAAGTCAGAGAATTAATACCATTGAAATGAGAATACAAATTTTTAGAATTTTTACATTGCGTTTGTGAAAAAATTTTTCGCATTTCAAACAACTTTCATTCAGAAATAACAGAACAATTTTCGTGTAGTATGATGAAGCGTTAATACCGTAAGAGTTGTTAGATATCAATGCTACTCTGAATACCTTTTGTCATAACAATAGACCAAATAATACGATTGATAATTGAAAACTGCAAAAGCCACAGCATAGATCTCCATGACGTAGAACATATAAACGAAAGTATTTGTGCGCAAATACAAGTAGCAAATTCAGGGCATCACTTCAACATGTTCACAAACTTTCAGATTAGATTGCATCCAACCATACTAACGCATTGTTAAAAGATAATGCTTAATACGTATTGTACAAATGTAAAGAGATAACACCTTCAAATCAATGATTTCTGTGACTGTAATAATGACCACGTCAAGTCTCTCCCAACAAAAGGTACTTGCAAAATTAATTTTTAATTGCGTTCGCCGATCGAAACTCGAGTGTATAGACAACATAACGTTCACAAGGTGACTAGCACATCAAATATTTCGTTTCATTAAAAAAGTACTAAAGTTATGCAATCTACTCTATGATATTGGCTAAGGTGTCATACTTAAAAGCTATCCGAAGTCTATTAAAAGATTACTAGACTCTACTCCACACTCAAATGGCGAATCCGTGGATGAGCACGAGATACTTCCATTTTCAATATGCATCTTTCTAATTACCAATTCATTCCTAATAATTACAGATATCGCGAGTTTTATAAATGTCATTGAAATTTCATTAGCCACATTGGAGGCGTCCAAATAGATTGCTGTGTGTATTTCACAGAATTATAGTACTTCATGTTCATCGCTAAGATTGCCGATTTTTCTTCAACATATCTATTCAACAATAAATACATCTGTACCGTTAATTAATACATACGGTCAAGTAAACGCTAAACCTGCTGCACAAAAGTATTGAAACGACGAAAACACTAATTGTGTCTCAAGAGGAAGATCATGGGTAAACTGTATGCAAAAAATTCGTATACCTACTTTTTAACATCTTTAGAAGAATGCATCGTGCGTAAATTGTACAGGATCAATAAACGATTATAACTTGAACTTTCTTTTTGGTAAAAGAAAAATGCAATCACATCGCATCAGTATTTCTGTGCTTTCAGGTGTACATCCAATCATTTCAGAGATATGCAACGTCGATTAAATCTCTGATACCAATGATCGTTCAATTAAAAAAACCTACCTAATATAATCTACGATAAATAACATAAAGATTTTTGTTCCCTTTCCCAAAAAACTGTCTGGCCAATAAAAATGCTACGGTCGATTTTTTGTGTACAACAGAGAATTCCGTAAGGGATTGAACTGTTAATTTCCTACTGTATCAAAAGAGTTACATTGAGTCCATTATAACCGTATAAAACTACAAATGAAACTAACGCCGGTAATAATGTCTCGAACCTGAATAAATTTCGATACCAAATTTTAACGTCAATTATCAGAAAGGGCTTATCGGTTTCTCTATTTTGTAAAACGCAATTTGTTCATATTAAATCTATTTTTTTTCTTCGGAATGCAGTGTTAATACTTTGATATTCAAGATTGCGTCTTGATTCACATTACGTCGCAATGCATAATTTCTTAAAAAATTGTTTGACTTGTTATCGTTTTTCACAATAATGGAAAGTACATAAATCGCAAGTTGTCATAATGTAAATGAAGACCTGCTGTGTTTCGACTGCAGTATATCTAGTAATAATACAAATTCCAATAAATACAGCTTGATTTAATTATAACATTAAAATCGATAGAATTCAATTTGGACGCTTTCAATCGTTTTACATACAAATAAATATTTGCTAACGGAAAGAACTTCAAGGAAAATGTTTGTCAATAGATACATGATTTTCTTATTCCAGTTGAAACACAGCTATAATCTTGTTTCGGCAAAATACCCTCAAAGAGCTGCATTCAACTGTTTACTTTCTCACAAATATCACACGGAGGTCTGTTTCACGTTCCAGCTAACTGAACAGCTGGATAATTATGTTAAGGCGTAAAGTCATTAAAAATGAATAAAAGTTCTATTTGACGTTATTCAAAGCTTATTTGGATTTTCACTTTTCAGGATCCTGTATACGCAGTTAACAATCTATAATTGTTCTGTTAGTATAAAAAATGTTCGAGTAATACTAAATTAATAAATGTAGTGTTTCTCGCAAAGTATGATCAACAAAGAAACATCACAATCAAAAAATTCGGACCCTGAAAACGTAAGGAAATGAAAAGAACAACTGCTTATTCATTTTATTGGATTTGTAGCCTTAGCATGATTGAAATTAGTGCCTATTTGTAACCTAAAGACTCTATAGACCCGTGTTCGCTTCGCCGTTGGCAGCTATTTTATTTTTTCTTTGTGGCTGGTTGTACATCGTTTGCAGTGGTACATGCAGAAGTTCCACAATTTGGATAAAATTAGGCTCTGAAACATACACGTTGATGAATGTAAATAATATTCCTTAGTAAAAATTTTTCAATCACGAAGTGATGTTTTACTGATCGGTGATTAGAAGTTATAAAAAATTTTGTGCGTGAACGTAAAATAATGTTTAAAATCTGTACAAGAACTTACCATTTTCCGGTGTAATGTATCCGTGTCTAATCAAAAAGTCCAGAACGACGGGAATGGAAGTCGTCTTAAAGTGGGGAGATAGTACCCTCTCTAAACATTCACTTACTGGAAGCAATTCAAAAGTTTCCACTTCTCCATCACCGTTACTGGGTACAAAGTCTGGTGGCAGTTCAAGATCGTAGACGAATTCGGTATTTGGGAAGAGTCCTCTTTCGCTTTCAAAAAAGAGAGATACGCATCCTACACTCTTGAGCTTCCCAATGAGATTGCCTGGGATACTTGCTTCTTCTCCAGCTTCCTTAACTGCTGTTTCATGAATCCCAAAGCCTACGCTCAATCCACCACTCACCATATTATCCCAGTAACCGGGCCATGTTTGTTTATTGGGACTGCGTTTTTGTAGCCAGATTGACAATCCCTTTACGGGATCCATTACGTATCCATTAATGTCTACTCCATACTTCCGGATCCCAAATAAACCTGGTTATAATAAATAGTAGAGAAAGACATAAATGGATTAACTCTTTGATCGATTATTTAATCAGATTATCACTTACAAGTTGCAGAACGGTCCATTTTGAGTAGAGGCGCCGTATTGAATTGTGTGCGAACTTCATGACATTCTTCCCGCCAGCCTCGCAACGTGATAAATTTCCCACCTGCTCGCCATTCTCTAAGGACTTCATCAACGCGCGCACTTCTTTCTGCATAATCCCTAAATGCTGGGTTCAGTTGCACATACTCTGGTTGTACTTGAAAAACCTATAACATATAGTGAATATATATATCTCCTGTTTATTCATTTCAGGTATTTGGGACTGTTTTGTATGTCACTAATTGCATTGCAGGGAATCAGTTAAAAAACCTACCTGTGGGTAATTCAAGATTTCTTTCATCACGTCTGGTCGAACAAGACCGACCTGTTGTCCATCGACGACAAAAGCTCTGCATTCACCTGCATGGAACCCTGAAAATCCCGTAAGGCGCCACGAAAATTAAAATTAATACTCTTCATTAATTATAGGTTTATTTTTAGTATTTTCTGTAAAGAAAGATGTAGACTGTAATACTACAGTTGTTACGAAAGTGCAGTGTTACAATTACTCATAGTCGGGCGATTAGGGATGTTGTTTCGAAGGAGAGTTCAATGACAGATAACAAAAGATTTGTTATACTATTTAAACGTGAAACATCTTGTTTATTAAGCCGTGGAAATGTAATATGATGTAGTTGATGTTATATAGTAATGGTTAAAGATAGTTATGAGAATATATATAACAAGGAAAAACTATTTCTTTGTATATATGACAAGGCTTATCTAATCAACTTCCCACGAATGAAGTATCAATAAAAAGAGGATGAACAAAAATGTAACATATGGAATTTTAATGTGAAAGATATTTTATTAATGAAATTCAAATATAAAGTCTTGAATTTTGTAACATACATTATTTTGCAATTTCCAGGATTGTAGCATTTATTTGAAGCTAAAATGTACAAGTACGACAAGTCTTATTTTTGGATCAGGGTCAATTGCTCAAGGTATTTAGTGTCATGTGGATGTGGCATACGTTAATACTATTTTTACATCATTGGCCATCCTTGATTAATATTACATATATTTAATATTTGTTAATAGTCTATGAACTCTGACATATGTATTTGTAAAGAAAATAATTTTTATTTTTAATACTATTAAAGAATACTATAATACTACAATTTACAACATAATTACAAATTATTACACAACAAGTTGTTCAAGATAGACTTTTATACAGCTATAAATAAACAAATGCATTACACAAGGAGTTTCAATATAATCACCAATTAAAACATTTAACTAAAAAAACCAACAATGTATGAACATCATTAGTTTATGTTATATAAATATAAATATTATCATTTAAGGATGTTCAACCTATATGTCATATCCATGAGAAATAGTTGAAATTTTCATAGATTGTATGTGTATTCATTCTGAAGATATGGCACACTGAAGTGTATACATTCATCAACAGGTAAGAAATAACCACAACAAACTGTTGAAACTTTTTAAGTGTGTTTAGGAAATACAGAAAATAAAAAATATAGAAAATACGTGACGAACATATTGGTCTATTTAAATTTTCTAAAACGCATACAAATTAATCTATGAAAATCGTGCAATAGATTTTATTTGGTCTAATAAAATTACCAATGAAAATAACAAGGCGATTCATCAAAAAAGAAAGATATCGTGCTTATACGGCTTAACAATCATCAGTAAACAGTACATAAACATTGTACTGTATTGTGTTCAATAAAAATAATCAAGATAGATAAGGATACATACTTGAAGTAGAGAAGGTCTACATGCCAGTAAGAATGACACGAACAGTATCCATAACGTCAATACAAAAGATGCAATTGGTGTTAATAATATTGCTGTAAATTTACAGCAACACCTTAAAAGGCGCTAGCGATAACTATACTTAGTGACAGGCACGCGAAACGGAGCGAAACAAATATAGAGAAAGCGAAGAAATAATTGTTGGCTGACAGAACAGAAACATCGATGGCAAGAGACGTATTAAAAGAATGTTTAAGAAACTGTGTTACTCATAATTTTTCTACTAAGTACATTCGAGAAAGACGACTGAGAGAAACACAACACTCGAAATCAATATCTTAGCAGACAGTACGGAAAGAGGCGCATTTTGAAGAAAAAACTTATGAACAATGCAAGAAAGACATTGCAAAAGTATATTTCTGGTCTAATGCCGCTAATCTCCTTACCTGATAGGTAAAAGCAGTTAAACTTGTTGGCGAGTTTCAATAAACGTGACATCGGTTCTGCATCCGTGGACGCCATGATGTTTCGTTGCCGTCAGCCAACTGCAACAAAAATTTCTGACCTAAGGCCACGGCTTTCATATGGTAGGTAAACTCACGAAGAGATCTGCGCATTCACGGCATTGCTAAGAGAACGTCATTTTTTTAAATATCCTGAATTGATGGAGTACCTTCCTTTTATGTACCTTGGTAAACACTTTCCGCACCATTCAAGTATTTTTTTATTCTCGAAAATAAACAAGTTCCTTTATGAGGAAATTGATTGCGTAAAATGACAATGAAATATTTTGTTGTTTATCAGAGAGGCTCTGAATGTTAAAGCTCGTCAGCTGTTTCGGTACTCCTAAGGGAATTTAAATGAGGTATTTGTGATATTTTTATTAAAAATTCTCATCAGAATATAATATTGTGAAAGATAATTAGAAGTGTATGATAAAATAGTTTTAGAATATTTTTACAACTTTAATGTTAGCACAGTACTGCTTATCTTATGTCAATATATATAAATGCTCATATGCGTACATATTTTTGTACGAGAATTGTTGAAGTATTTACCGATATGTTTCAAAAGCGGATGTAATTACATCTCAACAGATCCAATTCTTAAATGCGCATACTAAACTTATTTATTTCTGTGAGAAAAAGTACTTGAAATAATTTGTTTTCGAATTTTATGAGTTTTGTGTGTCCTACTGCATGGCGCCACTTGCGTGCGTTGTATTTCGCAAGTGTTCCACGAACAAACGCGGGTCTACTGTCGACCACGATTGTTGATTTAGTAGCGTGTTTCAAGTGATTGTTTTAATTTACAAAAAGAGTGATAGTTTAATTTAACAATGTCATCGAGTGAAGGCGAATCCGATTATAATTCTTCTGATGAAGAAGTAAGCAAAATTTTAGCTTTTCTTAAAAGGAACGAGAAGCCACACGCTAAGCACTTAACCTTAATCGTTCACGTGTTTTTCAGTTACAAGAGGCCTTTGCTAAAGGGAAATTAAAACCTGGTTTGAATGCGGTCGAACCAAAGAAAAGACAGCTTAAGAATAATGTTGTAAGTAGTGGAGAATGTTAATTTCTCTAATTTCATTGATAATTGTATTCTTTATCTATGTACCTATTTGTTTATAGTATGCTTCTAGTTTTATCAAAGTATTAAATAAATGTACAATGCACAGTATATTGAACTTTTAGATATACAGCGTATTTCTTTGTTTATAGGGTGCTATGAAACAAAAATTAAATGAAATAAAACTCACTTTACCATGGGTAGAAAGGCTTGACATGATCAATGTTCCTGCACCTCTGGCACCAGAGTTGGCACTTCAGATGCAAGAGCAGGAAGTTAAACGGGCTAAGCAATTAAGAGGAAATAAAAAATTACCTCAGTATGCTCCTGAGGAGGATCCTGTCCTCAATGACTTCCGTCGTGAAACAATGTTCCATCGACAAGCACAAGGTGCAGTTATGGAAGGTATTGCCAGGCTAAAAAAACTTGGGTTGCCAACTATCAGGCCAGATGATTATTTTGCGCAGATGGCTAAATCAGACGAGCATATGCAAAAGGTCAGGGAAAACCTTATGAAGAAACAAGTTGTAGCCCAACGTTCTGAAAGAGTAAGGCAGCTAAGACAACAGCGGAAGGTGGGGAAACAAATGCAGATTGAAGCAAATCTGAAGAAACATGCAGAAAAAAGAAAAATGCTTGAGGAAGTAAAGAAATATCGAAAAGGCATTAGACGTGATCTTGATTTTTTGGATGACAAAAAGAAACCTGTATCAAATAAAGCAACTCCACGACGGGTAGACAAGAAAGCTCAATCAAAACTAAAGATGAAAAATTCGAAATACGGTTTTGGAGGCAAGAAACGTGGTAGTAAACAAAATACAAGATCCAGTTCAGCCGACGTGTCAGAGTACAAAAGACCAGGAAAACCAGGTACATCCGGCAAGTCAGGAAGATTGGGTAAAGGAAAGGTGAAGCAGAGACCTGGTAAGAACAGACGTGTTCAAATGAAATCTAAAAGGAAGTGACTGTCGTGATACGATTAATGAACTATTACAGTGAATACATGCGTCAGTTTGTGTGCTGAGTGAATGCAAGATACGCGCAGAATAATCTGCATAAAATAATCTTTGCAACATAAGTAAAAATGTTTATATTTTATCAAATTGTCTTATTCTACATATACAACAGGTCTTACTATTTTAGATAGTCTCCTGCTTATCCTTTATCCATCGATTTATCAATATATTATTTTATTTATTAGTGCCTCAGTAAAAAAATAGTATCTGTACTACACCGAAGCAGATCCCCGATAAATGCAACATTTAAGAGTTCATATTGCATACGATTAATTCAGATGTAATTATGCGTACCGAATTGTAACGGGTCAGTAACGATATGAATATTAACTGTTGCGTATGCTACATGAAGTCGGGTTTGTGGACGGTGCATTAATTGTACGCGTTCGTCCACCGATGCTAATTCCACCTCTTATGCAATCGAATTCGCATGCAACCGTGAAAACTTTAAATCTTCCACATTACCAATTGTGAGCACTGCCACTGTGTTTCTGACAATCCCTTCTGCATCCACAAAGGAACTAATGTTTCATCGCAATCCGTAACCCGCCATTCGAAATCCATTGAGTTGTCGCAAGACGTCAGTGACTCTCGACAAAGTTTTATCATTTATCAAGACCCTCATCCGCGGAGCTGCCTGCGAAAGTCGTCGAATGAATTTATTCATTTTTGTCAGATGTCTGTCTTGCAAAAACTCACCCTAGCTTAATTTTACGTGAAACGCCGTTTGCCATTACAAAGACGTTTCCCGCTATTAGTCTACCAGACACCCTTATACGTTATTCGCTCTAAATATTAATATTAGGCTTCTACGATAATTAATCTGTTCCGTATCTTCTTTCCTTCTCTGTACGTATCTGAGGTCTCCTGGTACAAAATAACGATTGAAATATACGTAATGTGCTCTCCCTCGTATGTGTTATATGCGTGGTGGAGCATATTGGTAGAATATGGGATAACGCGCGTGGATAGGGTGAATGTATAGTTGTTGTTTGGTGGACGAAAGTACTCGTCGACCAGGTCGGGGGTGATATTGGGTGGGTGTGAATAGGGGTGGTCGCTTCATTTTTGCAATGGCCCCAGGATATTGTATTTAAATCCCGAAGTACTCCGCCCAACGGTCCCCTATGCGAATCCGAATGCCCTGGGAAACTGCCGTACGGTAACAGCTGTTCCCAGGGCGGCATGTTTTCCTCTACTTCGACCATTCCTCGCAATTATGCAGATATCATAGGGGATGTTTTCTTATTACGCTTTTACTCATAGTCGCTCCGTGAACGCAGGTGAGTTTATGGCGATATTGGAAACCCCTAATGGAAGGAAAGGTCTTTTGGTCTTTTAGTTCATTCACTTATGTATATGGCTGACTGTCGGATAATGGTTCCGGCTGAAATTACCAATTTTTTGTCCTTTTCTCTTTCTTTTGGTAGATTTACTCTTCTTATGGAACTCAGTCGTAATGTGCTATCATGTTTACAGGATTGTAACTGGATATACCTTAATAACTGGAATTTAGCTACCGTGGTTTTATGGATGAATCCGAATGTGTAAAGTCCTTTAAGATTATATAATTATTATTCCTGCATATTTCACGTAATAAACATTCCCGTTGATCGCAATAATGGAGAATTTACAAATTTTGTACATTCCGCATTGATTATTGATAATATTTTGTTCTTTTTGGATATTATGGAGAAATGCAGTGCTTTTTATGGATTGCGTTAAATTATGAAAATTTACAATCACATTGTCGAGTTATTCTTTGTTTATGCGAAGTATGACCAAGTGATATAACCTGCTATGAATTAATTATAATTATTCCGAACCATGTATAGTATACGTGCATTGCTTGCCTATGTCTATTATTCAGAATCATTCAGAAAGAAAGTTCTAATGTTTTACTATTTCTCCACGGCATATGTTATACATTTCTTAATATTTGATTAATAACGGTATATATACGTATTTAAGTTCTGCGATGAAGAATGATAAGGAAATCATACCATACTTTCTATTTTTATGTCAATTTCTGTAGATTTAATGCATTGTTGACCCAGGTGCATAGGAATAGTTTCCAAATACATCCACATTCTGTACGGCATACTTTACATATGCAAACCGTGGAAAATGAAGTTTTGTGAGCAATATAGTGTTCAGTCAATTTTTATATAACACGTTGCGACCCTTAAAAAAAAATCAAAAATATTTCCTGGAAACAGATACGCGTGTAGTTAAATGCAGCAATTCACAGCTCTGGCCTCGTTAATGGTTGAAAGTTGTTATTTGCGAGGAACTGCCGGCGCTTTTACGCATTTTGAAATATAACGAAGCACGCGGCTTATGAATATCCCAGCAACACAAAATGTGCATCAATAATTTCATATCAATCTCAATTATCAGCTGGCGAACGACTTTATTTCCTATACCTAACAAAATGCGTATGCGCTTGAGGCCAGTGCATTATCAATTAATTTCGTATATGTCGGATCTGCACAGGAAACGTCATTAACGTGCTATCTCTATCCCTTTTTTTAAATTCACCTCCCGTTTTATCCATTACCCCTCCGACGTTCGCATTGCCCGATTGGCTCCAGGGTAAATTCAGTACCTCGGACCAGTACAGGAAAAGTACCCTCGAGGTCCATGCACATTAATACAATTCCCATGTAAGATGGCCGAAGCTTTTCGCACAGTTGGAATTATTCGCAATGGCGGAAACGTATTGGTCACGTATCTGGCCAGCTTAGTTCACCATACGAACCATGGGAAGCACGAGGAGAAAGACTGAAGTCGTAAAATGAAGAAAATGGGGAAAAGTCCGATTCATTTATCACTAAAGTGCAGTAAAGGAATTTTTATTTTTTACAGAGAGGACCATCCACCATTTCCCGGGACGTAATATTTGGACCATTCATAAATGAACGATAAGTAGAGCGGAACGAGTATGACGGGTAGTGGTACCGTTAGGTGGTCGAGGGGGTGGTTCTCAAGCCGGGTAGATAGCAAAACTGGGAATAATAACGCACCTACTTAGTATTTTTCAGGACGTGAACAAATGTACCGTTGGATAAACAACATAACTCAGCGCGACAAAGGGTAACTACCGAAATACGAGAACGAACCGACCCAGGCAGGATTAACATATGAAAAGCGCGAGAAAAACGACTCGAGGGTGAGTCTCGTGATGAGAACCATTCTTCACCCTCTTTTCAAAGCAACTCGCCTACTCGGGCCTGTGCGACGTCTTGTCTTCCCGTTTTGAATTCCTTTCGCGGAAACCCGTGAAAGCGCGACACCCTCAGACTCCTCTATTCTTCCTTCGGGCCTCTTTTTGCACTTAACAGTTTTCACGCGATATACCTGACTCACCGTCAGACCCGATCCAAGCAGCTTATTCGTTCCTTGAACTTACGAAATTTACTTTTTGGCTAGAAAACTTTATGAGCTTCGCCACGAGCTTATTTTACCTGGAATTGATTTGCTGAACTTTCAGAGACTGGCTAAAATCTTTAACGACACACTTGTGCTAGGTATGGGCTTATTCGTTTGAATGGCAAATGGCGCGTTATTCTTCGCCTTAACGTAAATGACCTTTCTAGGAAGTATGAAACTAACACCGAAACTAGCAACAGGCAATAATATAGTTGCCGTACCTGGCATAGTTAAACGGCCGTACCTCTTCAAGTACGGCATGTTCCATAAAGCTCGTAGTAACTCGACAGCGGTTCGCGCTCTCGTGTTGCCTGTACGAGGAATGGGGAAGCCATTATTGAAATGCAGTAAATGGCCGAGAGTTTCAATTGCTCCCGGGTACTTCCTCCCAAGTAAAAAGAAGCGACCGTCGGGAGAATTATGAGAAGTAGGAATAATAGTCCGGGATCTAGGGTATATGGCGGAATGGGAATCAGAATGGAGTAAAGTGAACAGGGGGGTGGAAATCGAACGACCGAATTCTTCTTCCAAGGGGGGTGGGTCTTACACCTGTCGGTACTTCTAAACGATAAGGGGTGATATGAAAATTCATATGGGTCAAAGGTTCCCAAAGTACATTCGAGTGCATCAAGGTCATGTATGTTAAAACCACATTCGTCATGGTTATCAATAGATTACGAATAAGAGAGAATATTATTTAACGTTAGTATACTGTCATTAAAAAAAAAAACTATAGCGGTACCTATACAGGTGCGAACCGATTCGATTAATGCAATTTATCTCAATTACTGAGCACGTCATGCATTTGAACCTGGCTGACGTAATCCTCGATTCTAAATTATTGTGATGTTTGCATGGATTATAATTTCACCTGTTATTCGAAAATCTCGATCAATTATATTAACGAGTATAAACGACCAGTGCTGTGTATACCGTCAGGTGACAGGTTTTCTTATTTATAGAAATTTTATCTCCCTTCCTCATGAATTCTTCTTCATTCCTTCACTGTAATAAAGTTGAAACGCGCCGTCGTGCTCAGCTTCTTTTGTTCGGCACGCAATTCGCACCGTAACTTTTCATCTTTTAACGTCGACGCGCGCCTTTTTCCATCGCCGTGAGTTTCCTATTTTATAAGCAAAGTGAATATTCACTTTTCGACTGACTTCTGCTCGGGAAAGAGTGGGACGAAGAGTATAAAAAGACAAAGCAAACTGAATGAATTTGATCAACCGAGAGGAGCAATAGTCACGGAGACAAATGCGATATCTTATCTCATACGTGGAGGAATTTCAATGAGACAGGTGATATTCGACGATTGGTAAATGTCATTGACAATATGTGACTCGCGTGTCATCTGCATGCCAATGATATGACAACGTATATATACATACGTGAATTCGATAATACTGCGCGACTTTCGCTTTGCAAATCGAACATGAATTATTATTATCATTTTTCGAAATAAATCATATTATTAAACGGTACTCCACTTTTTTTTAAAATGATTTTTCATCTAATACCTTGTACCAGAGAGACGTGCTTTGTGCGACGTAAAATTCGTTTGTGATTTACATATATTTTTTTCATTTATACATCTCATATAATTTTTCATGAAAGTGTAACGTTCTGAGCTCCTTAATGAATTTGAGGAGTCCGAGGAAATTCATTAAGACTACATTTTGTCGTTTTCTACCCAATTAAGTAACTCGATATTGGTCCGCGTCACTTTCGTTATGAGAAAATGGGAAAGGCTACTCCGTCAAAGAATGCACAATAAAAGAAGACAAATATCAATATGGATGTCTCGAACGAGGAAGCGGGTGGTGACGGAGGGGTAGAGGAATTACAGGAAGAACGGTAGAGCAGTGCTTCAATCATAAAGGACAGACTTAGCTTTATTAGACATCCTTATATTAATAAGCTTCTATTAAGCGTTACGTATTTTTAATCTTACTTATTATCGCGCTTGGTCAATATTTGCGATAAACAGTGATAACAGGCATATATTTCTTTCACATTGTCGATCTCCGGGTCTTGATAAACATTCTTCACGCTGGAGAATCTTAACTGGATTATTCCTTTGAACTATTTTCTTTGATCTGACGATCTATCTTTTACTATACTAATTATATCTATACTAATTAATTCTTTGTAGCGCGATACCCTTGTGCATCACGTTACGCATTCTTTCCATGAGATTTAATCTATACGTTTCTTATATATGTATGTATAAAACCTACACTGCCGTTTTGAACCTGCGATACTTTTGATCGCGACACTGTAGTCTGGGTTTTTCATCTGAAAAAAAAAGCAAAAAAATATAAATTCATTGAATAAGTATACTTTCCTTGGATTTCATATTTTGCCCTATCACTCTGTGTGAGCATTCTGACATAGATATGCTTGTCTGGATAATTGAAAAAAATAGAGAAGGCGAGTGAAAAATTGAAAAACAAAAAATTTGAGTTTTTGAGTTACCATTTCAAAGATGGATAGATTTTGATAAGTGATTGTGATACGTTGAATTTATACATTCCCGACGTATTTCAAAATGCCTTTACTGCCTCGCAATTAAACGCGATCGATATGCACTCGAAATACATGAAGACGAAAATTTTGTATAATCCGTGAAATGCATCCAGACACGAACGTGCTTTATTTATGACGCAATACGATGCGAGTACCTTGACAAGTGAAGTATACGTGTGTGTGTGTATATATATATATATATTGTACACTTAGAGGTGATTACTATCATGCCAGGTACTATATTTTTATCGGGATTATTTCGCCATTTTCCATCTGCCTGTATCCGCTTGACATTTCACTTTTCACGCGGACTGAAAAGCTCCCTGCTTCTCCAGGGACTTTCCAAGCATTAGGGCAAAAAGGAAAAAGGTTCTAACGTGTCCTACATGTACGTAAGTACAAACATACGGCTGGAGAATGCGAATTGGGATTATTGAATTCCTTCTCTTTGTCGCTTTTTTTCTCTTTTGTTTTTTTATTTTTTTTTAACGTCAAGGGAAAGACGTATAGGAGAGACGGAGAGGGAGACAACGGAGAGGAAGAAGGAAACGCTGAGAGCCCGCGGCAGCGAAATCCCACTGTGAGCCATTGGAATATTTTTAAGTCCCTTTCGGCCCTCGGTCGGTGCTGCTCTTACTGAGAAAAAGACTCCAGGATCGATCCTTACTTTCTATACAAATGGAAAACTCGTCAGATTATCCTATTACCTGATTCGTCGTCGGCGTCGTATTCCGTAGATTCCGCAAGACTGTGCGAATAATTGCCAAACTGTTGATTCCGCCTTAGCAACTCGATCGCCTCCTTTACGTTGCTGACAATCGGTCTCGAGAGAACGGTATACTGGTTGCTCAAAGAGGCTACCTTGTACTGCGTCTCCGTGGCGTAGTAAGCCGATTCCAAGGCGCCTTTAACGATCTGCAATCACAAGAGAGTCTGTCGTCTGCGAATTGCCTCGTCTTACTGATGTGTGAAAGGAACGAGAGTAAAGGGACGTTTCGAAGGGAGTGGATAACGAGTCGCCATTTTTGATTTTATTGAGTGCAATATATCATAGAATATATCTATTATTGCAGGAGGCTGAGAATTTGTCAACGTCAAGGAAATTATATGAAATTACGTCAGAGGGTGAATTTTTAACGCGTCTCTTTCCTGGAATATTACCCCATGGTAACGATATTGCTATTGGTACGTTATACATGGAAAAACACTTTTCGTATGTTCCATTACTCCGAGACTATAAAATGGGCTTACGTTCATCGGTGTGTGATAATATTAAATTGACATATCACGCAGTGACATGCTTAGAAAACCTTTTAATTATCGCTGTGACTAGAATGTTATGTGGACGATTGGAGAAATGCGGCATTGGAGGTTGGAGTAGAATTAGGTTATAGATAGGCGGATGATTAGAATAGATGAAAGGTGGATGCAAAAGTATATAAAAAATAATGTAAATAGTTTAGTATATTTTTACGTTTAGTATATTTGTTTGTTTTTTGAGATTACTTGTAATCGTTAGCGCTCTCAAAACTTATAAGCATTACATTTGCACTCTCCGCGTTGTCGAGTTAGTCTTCTTTCAGTGCACTGTTCTTTGACTTTATGGTGCTGCGAAAGTACAGCATTACGACGAGATGTAAAAAGGAAGAACCCGAACGTGCGCAAATGACATAGAATGCATTTCTCCCTATATCTCCACTAACATCTCAGAGTTCCTTGGTTTAAAATTTTTCACGTCATTCAGGGATCAGAACGTCCGGAAATGACGTAAGACGCATGCCTCAGTATCACATTTGCATTGTGAGAGAAATGACAGGCAGGGCAGGCAAGAAAACTATAGTCTTTCGGAGTATATAACTCCGGAAGATTTAGGAGTACTACAGGGAGCGTCAACAATGCCCTAGAGTAAGGATATTGCTAAACACCGATCAGCCTACATCCCCATTACAGGGTATCGTTGACTCTCAGTGTATATGTTGTAATTGAAAAATTTGTCACAGGAGGGCAGCGCTTGCCGATCAGTATTCGAGTGGGAGGAGGTAGTGATTGGTATACGGAAGAATGTATCGGGGCGGAGTTTCAGTCTTTCGAGAGCGGATATCCTATATCGAACTATTGGACGCTGCGTCCTTCCGTTCTTCCTTCACTCCCTTCTCTATGTCTCTCACTGTGTCTCTTTCTGTTGTGATTCATTCATCAGTTCTTCATCTTCTTCTCATCTCTCTTCCAAGGTATATTCACTTGTTCATTTACTTCTCTTCCTCTCTCTTTCTCTCTTTGTGTTATCTATTTTCCCCATTTCTCCCGCTGGACTACACCTTCTTCGTGATATCACTTTGATATCACTGTCAATTCCGTAGCAAATACGTCAAGACGGTTTGAGCGGTGGGGAGTCTCGGGTTGGCATCGGCATCCCTTATTGCGCTCTCTAAGCGAGCAGTCACGTCCGTCTGCGTTCGCTTGTGTTACTCTATTAGGCGTATAGGTACATTTGCAGTCATCTGGTAACTTCTAATCACTCTCTGTTGGAAGCACTTTGCGCGGGGTTCGCTGCTGGTGACGAACGTGGTTCTTTACGTCTAACCTGCTTCGAGTTTTGGCTTGTTGTGGAGGTGATGGAGATTGTAAACGTAATTTGTGATCTCTTAAGGATCTCTCCACTTTCGTGGTTCACTGCTCCCGCGGTCTTTCGTTGCTGTCGATCTGACTAGGAGTGATCGCGATTTTTTTAGCCCGATTCCTTTTTTTGTGCTCTCAATTTGCGACAGGAGCGTGCTCTGTGTCCGCGACTGACTCTGTGTCCGCGTCGCAGGTCGTAATCCCTTTTGCGGCCCTTTTGCTCTTGCGTCACGGCAGTCCGCTGTTATTTACGTATCTGTAAGACGGACCTATGCTGTCCGTGGGGGGCGGGGGGTTTCGATTACGTATATTTCGCACTTTAGACTGCTTAATTGTCTTGTGTTGATTGTAGTGTTTGTAACAATTGCTTCCTATCTGTATCATCATCATCTTTTTCTTGAGGGTTTTTTGCCTCGGGCCTTCAGCCCATTTCACACCATCTCTTCCAATATACTCCTATATACTCCTATATACTCTTTACCATCACTTCCGCAATGACGTAACATAGTAAGTAAGTCTATTTAAATTACCGCATCGCAGTGATTCTGTATCGCGCGTGAAAATACGCGTGTTGATCTAGTCGTAGCTAGTGAATAATTATTCCGCATTCGAAAAGACGCGTAGTGCAAAAAGGAATTGCCACAGTCCAATCGTCAAGTTGCCGCGCAAAGGATGGACTAGCCCTGTGAACTACGCACAATGAAAATTAAGAAGACGAGAATCCTGTGGTAAGTCACCTTTTTTCTTTTTTCTTTTTTTCTTTTTTTTTTCTTTTTTTTTCCACTCGCGTTAAATGTTTGTGCAATTGCACAACGTCATATTTGGTTGGTCATGCATTTTGTAAGTATGTTCGTAGCCTAGCGGTAGAAATAGTATGTGCGTTACACAGAAATTGCCATCACCGAAAATTTCATGGGGCAACTTTACGACCTTTTCTACAGTATTCATAAAACGCGAAAACCATCGTTGTTTATTGGGACAGAGCCATTGAAATTTCGCGCTTCCACGTCGAAACCTCCTCTACCTATCCTTTAATACTTCATCGGCAACTCCTGGCAAGATTTTCTATAGCAACATCGACGTGGTAGACTTTCGCCTGGGAAACTTTGGCCGCCTCATAATTAGCGTGGCCGGCATCGCGCCGTCTTCCCGCTTCCTCTTGCCTCTCCTTTCTTTGCTCACTTTGCCTCCTCGTCCTTTACTTTCTCACCCTTTCTCCTCGAGTCGAGCTATCGCGAACAAACGAAATCCTCTTATACGACTATATGCAAGTTTCATGGACGCAATGGAAAGGTTCGAATTTTCGACGTCAGCCTTGGGGTAACTAACTTTCTACCTTAATGCACTTTGTAGCTGCAGACACTTAAGATCTTCATACTGTCTTCCTTTGGCTGGTATAAGCCTCGTAAAGGTCTGTTAGACTTCATATCGCTTAATTCCTGCTACATCCTTAGAAGACATTCTAATGTCAAACCCAATATCAGTAGGTATGTCAGTGCTCTGTAAAACCGCCGAGATTTTCTTACTGTAGATCATATAATAGTACTATAGAGTCGTTATCCCACTCTCGCGGAAGACATTGAAAAAAGATGGAATAATTTGCGCCATTATACCTCGACGGAATTTCCTAAACGCTCGTAGAGCTCAGGCGTTTCTAGAGAGGCTTGGATACCGGCCAAGAATGGTTTCAGCAAAGAGGACGGAAAGAAAAAAAAACGGAAGAAAAGGTACACGGTGTCTCTTTCTTCGAAGGCTCTTAGCACGGATCGTGTGATCCTTCTTCTGGTTCTCTTTGTCGCATCTCTTCTCGTCCTTCTTTATATCTACGTTCTCTCTCGATCCTTCTTTCGGTCTCTTGGCGAACCTGGTCGAGTTAGCCAAGCCCCCCCCCCCCCCCCCTCCACCCGGTCTACCTGGCCTATGTTTGCTCAGCAATTCCACTCTTGTTCTTTCCCGATCCATTTTGCTCACGACATCCCCTCCACCGGTACCAGCTATCCAGCCACCCCATATCTACCCCTACAGCATCCTTGGAGTATTCCCTATACCTTAGGACGTTCTCTTGCATTTCTCTCTGCCTTTTCTCTGCATCCCAAGGAAGCTGCATGATTTGTGCCCAATGGCCGACTATCCTGCAAGGATGTTTCGTCTGCCTTTCGTGGCCTCATATCCTGTCGGGGAACGAAGTCGCTCTTGGATGGCTCTTCGGTCGAGGGTGACTACAACCCGAAGATCCCCAGAGCGCTACGACCTGCTATCGGGGTTGGTTTCATATCAGTTAACTTTAAAGCCGTCGCCAGTTGTAAACTTTACGCTTGCCTTCCTCTACACGCCAGTGAAAACCACCCTTGCACAATCGTACCCTGCTACGTTCTCTAGCACCATCATCCCTTTTTTCTCTCTCCTTGAAGGGGTAGAGGTACTCCTGGGGTAGGTACTCTACCACGCTCTACCTCATGTGCTTCGTGCTCGTACTCGTTAGAGTTGTCGTCTCACCTTTCAGCCAGTGGAAGCTATTAAAAACGAACGTTACAAGGACCTATGATAGTTACGATTTTGCGACCGGATGCTTCTTCAGATCCACAAAGATGAAAGGCTACGAGGGCCAAGCTTCTTATACTTGCGGCTCTTGCCTATCGTCTTCGTATACGTTATTTGCAGGTAAATCCTTTTGCAGAAATGTTGCACTGATGTTGCGATTTGCTCTTAATGAGCGTTACTTTGCCTTCTACTCGTTTTATTACAAACTTTAACGCTCGCGAGCTTCGATGGTATATGCGCATTGCCTTATATGAATTCTGTTTTCTATGGCAATATTCTCTCTGATTCTTTATTATTATTCTTCGCAAGGCGGATTACAAATGCTGAGAAAAAAATTATGTCTAACTACTCAAGCGGAGTTGTCACGTAGATACCTGTTAGGTATGAGTAGATCAAGTGCTCTTTTGGTTTTATGCTAAATGAACGGAGTGTTGCTCTAGACTTTATATTGTGTATCTAAGAAGGATAGATGGATCGGCTATTATTTTAATGCAAGTAGATTCGGTTTATCTCACCATATTGTTGAGATACTTCCATTGACGGTCGTGGTGCGCGGTCCATCCGTAAAGCTGCACGTGGGGAAACTTTCTCCAATCGGGATGAAGGAGTCCCACGTTTCTTCTGAAAAATATATCAAACGCATGACCGTATACAAGTGGAGAACAATGTAAAGTACCATGACCATGAAAATGTCATAGTGTTATGGCTTCCGGGTATAGTTTTACGAAAACATATATCTATAGTATCGCTTTTCTTTTTTTCGTTCTGTCTCTCTCTTTTGAGTTTCTATATCTTGATATAACGTCACCATATACCCCGCGTCCTGGACAAATCTATAGCTGAAGCAATCGATATCGTACTTGTTGTTGTTGCATTCCTGATGTATCTCCTGCACCTGCATTCCGTCACGCATCATCTTCCCGGAGTCCTGAGGATCAACCTTTGCACGTGATAGCTTGTCTCGCTGAATAAGTCTTTTGATGAAGGACCAGCACGCACATTGGTGGGACATTTATCGAAAATATTCGTCAAAGATTATTCGCGCTTCAGAAAATACATATTTTAAAGGGGTATATATACATATATTTCTTGCGGATATAGTACGAGGTATCCGATCCTGAAACACGGATTAAATAGACGGGAACAAGCAGAAGCGTACCGACCGAACAATAAAACCAAAAAAGAAATGGTAGGAAAATATGAAACCAGCCTCGCCCTCGTTTGTCCCGGGGAATCGGTGGATTAATCAATTTTCGTTCAAAGTTTGAAATATTGGTGGAAAAACTCGTAACCGGTAGCTCACTCGCGGTATCCCTCGCGCTTGATATTAGAGAAATTTTGTACAATTGCCACCTCGATCGAAGTTCACGTAATAATCGTAACAAATGTTAACGTTCAGGGGGTAATACTCGCGAAGGGCTTTTCAATAATTCATATACGATTCAAGCGTGCCTCGCGATAGGATTACGCGAACGGATTTTAAACCATGCGTAATTTTGGTTTTCACTCAGTCCTCGGGGCTTGCAACGCGCTGCACCGATTTCTCGAAATAACTGATACATTTTCGTAATGCTACCCTTTGGGATGTTGGGGCGCAGTGTGAGGGGAGGTGGGGACTGTCGGACATTGTCTATAGTTTATGGAATTAGTAATGCCTGAATTCCATATAACGATACCGGTAAGCATTGAGCATTAAAAACAATTTGTTTAAGACCCCCTCTCTAAATACATAAACCCTTGGTATAAGGGTAATAGAAATCGGTTTACGTTTGCGAATTTGGGGTGTTGGTTGCCAAGTATTCATAATAGGAACAAAGTAAATTCACAAGGAATCATCACGTGACCGCCTTAAGTCATTGTCCTATCTTGACAAATATTTGCCAGTCGGTGATTCAACGAGGAATGGGGGGGGGGGGGGGGGTTGATTGTCAAGTATACTACATTTTCACAAGCATTAGTAGAATGGCAATCCCCCTACTCCAGATTCGCGTTGATTTGGGGTTTGGGTTGGGCTGATCGAAAGCAGACGCTGATGAAACACCAGGAAATGGGATACCCTTGTCCCGCGAGTAAACCACGTTCCGGCCAGGATGCCTGCTACGTACTCTGGCAATCAATCGCCTCTATTATTTTCACTCGTACTCGCGAGATAGTGGCGTGGGCTCGTGGTATTAGTTTTTTTTCCCTCTCTACTCATTGTTATTAATGCTAGCAATGCGCGCGCGAAGGGTTGCGGGATGAAAAAAAAATCGCAACATCCTAACGCGGGCCGCGCGCCAAGTATAACGAATCGCTCGTTATCCCGCTGAATTTACGACGCGGTCGATTTTGGCACTCGATATTCGAATTAGAAGATAAAAAGAATATCGAGAGCCAAGAGGCCGTTACCGATGCCCGATTGTCGGACAATCTCTGCTCGGATGAGGAAAATGACGAAAACAAGCAGCAGGGGATCTTAGCCAGCCGCGAAATTTCTTGCATCCCCTTCATGATGGCTTTCTGATGCGGAGATGAGTCTACGTGGAATGCATAAGATAGGGACTTCTCGGGAAATCTGCACGTGACCCTAATACACGTTACGAAGCCCTCGGCAGCGAGGGATTCCCACGTGAATCCTAAAGTCTAAACATTCGAATATGACTCGGGGATTTGGTCGCTCGCAGCCACTCGCGGTGCATATTCCTACGTGCACTCGTATCTACACGTGATATATGTACGTACTATACTATATGCATTGTAACGTGACATTTGGATCGACCCCGTTACAAACTATCGCGTCTATGGCTCCAGACTGTTTCATCAGGTATATGACGATATAGGTGCTCCCTGGAAAATTTGGAAATTCAAGTCAAGAAGTAGCGCGACAGAATCCGACCTCTGCACACCCACGGCGAACTAATGATTACGGTGACTCGATGGAAGGGCGATTACTGGAAATAGGGAATCGTTTCAAGTAATTTTGGCGGATCGGTCATTAATTTGTTTCGGATTAGCTAATGAGTGGGTACGTGAAGGATAATCGGGAAAGGCACAAAAAGGACTGTCTAACGTACTTAGAGGGTCATGTTCGAATGTAGGGCATCTCGTCTGGGTCACGATTTCAAGGTCATTTTGATTAGCTACTTTGGTCTCTGAAATACGTCATATCTGTGGGGTCCATTAATTTTGTATACGTTGTACAGATTTTTACTGTGCATAGGTGCATCTGCATATACATATCTCTTTGTATATATATATGTATATGTGCATATCGATGAGCGGCATGTCGAACTTCGTGTTATCATAGGTTGTCGCATTTGGCACGAAAGTATTTTCATCCGTAGCTTAATACAGGGTGGTTCACTTGCCAGGGTCGTTTGATGCACTTGGGATTCGTTGTTGATTTCCCTGATTTTCAGGTACAGAGTGCAAAGTGCAGCTATCGGCTCTTCAGTGTCGGTTGAATAAACATAATATTGCTTATTCCGCCAGTTTTAAACTGCCAAGGGTGAACTAATTGATCGAAGCGATTGGCTTGGTGGGGATTTTCGAGAATAATGGGTCCTATGGGAAAATCGTGATGTATTACTGTCAATGGTGTCTTTCCGTAGTCGTGTTTTAGTTTCTCGATTCTTCGTCGTTTTTTTTTCCACCCCAGAAGCGCTAATGGCTCAATGACACGCGTCACCCAGAATCAAGGGGTTGGCTCTGGAATACCGACTGGAAAATTCCGAAGCAGGACCCTCCGCGAGTCGTATGACGGCAATTTGCATTACTAGTATACTTAACAACAAGCGCGTGTTCTTGAGAGGAATAATTCCTGTCGCGTCGGTGTCGAGCCAGTCGCTAATCCGCCTAGTCTATGTTACTATATTACATAACTAAATATTATAGTTTGTTTAACCTCATACTTAAAATAACATGAGAGAGAGAGAGCACTTTATTCCCATTATTTTATTAAAATTCGATCAGTCCGTAATAGCCATAAAAAAACAGTGCAATCACAAGTATAGACATTTTTCTCATATAAGCCACCCCTTAATATTCGAATCCGAAACTGATATGGTAGACGTACATAAGATAATTGAAAAGACATTTTATATTAAAAAAAAGTCACTCAAGATATCAAAAATGTAAAAGATCTACAGATCAGTCTGACGGGGTGTCAGATTCAAAGGTGCTTTGAATTCTGCTTATGCAGCACTGATCCATAATAGGTACAGCCATCTATGACACATAGGGGTTGCAGCGGGTGGTGTAACGCACATGAGCTGTATAATTGATAGACATACGATCATCCAGTATGCTCTCCAAACATCTCCTCCCTTCTCTGTCCCTCAAGTGCCTGCTGCGCCCCCCCCCCCCCCCCTCTTGTCCTCACACGTCTCACACTCGTGTCCATTCTCTTACTCTTTCTCTCTCTCTCACTCGCTCTCTCTCCTGCTTTACCCCACTTGCTTTACTCTCGTCATTCCCTCCATCCCCTCGAATGCCACGTCTGCGTGTTATGCTGCTTCGGGTAGTGATTAAATCGCACCTGAGTCTACCGTGCATTTGCCTCGTTATTGTAACCGTGCGACATACTTTACTCACGGAGTAATCTACAAGTTTCAAGTCTGCCACGAAGGTCTTACGACAGGCGTCATATAGAAGAGACTGTGCATTGACGCACGTAACGCGAAGAACATTATCCATAGAAAAATGATACCGCGTAAACGTCAAGTTTGACAATCGAATCGGATGATAATAATAACTTGAGAGGATTTCTCGATCGGTATATAAATTACGTCAGACCGTTATGGTCATGTTACGCGATCAATTTAATTTTAAGCTGAGTCTTGTAGTATATGGTTCATAATGCAAAGGAGCGACGCTCAAGTATGAAACTGGATATGGTCTGAGTGTAATATAGACAAATGGTATTTTTCCTTACTCGGTGCAACGGGGGTGACCTGGGTAATCTGTCGAAAATCGTTACCTGTCGCAACCGTGTAGGCGGGGGCAAATTTACGACGTATTACGACGTCGCCGTCATATTTGTCATTTTACCAGGCGGTTATTGCTTTCTCGTTGTTATCGCCTTGTGGCGTTTCCACGTAGCGTGTAATATGCCAAAGAGAATCGTGGTGTGGCTTCGGTACGGCATAGCGTCGCATCCCCATCGCATATGCCCACCCGTTTATACTTATATGCTCTATACCATACCCTTGCAGTCTCGTAGTGACCTTCACGCGCACCTTTCACGACGGCCTTTCGTCGCGTTTTCGATTTGCCCTGGGAGATATCTCGGGGTCCTCTTGTCAATGTTTAATACTCGTGGATTATTATCCAGTAGCAAATACGGGTCGAAACATTCTCGCTAGATCGTATCGGACGGAGGTTGATGTGCCTCGTTTAGGGAAACGGAGTGGAACTGTTATGGGTTCGTTTTAACCCTTTTTTTCCTACCCTCTATCCGGACCTTTCTAGCATTTCGCGCGAAACTCTGTCTCTTAGTAGGGTGTTGTATGGTCAAAGGGACCAGTGGGTGGAGAACTCTGGACAACGGGCTTCGTAATAGGATTCTGAAAGGTCGTAAAAACAGCGCGGATATATATTGCATTCGTGAATGTTCTCTTCTTGCGTATAGGGGTGGGGTCTTGTAACCCCCCCCCCCCCCCGTGTACAAGTATGGGGGTAGTCCGTGCGAGGAGATTATCAGGTCAAGATGTCGCTGGCACCTCAACACATATTTTATTCTCGGCGGCAACCTTTTCTTGTTGGACCTTCCCCTATACCCTCTTCCGGTTCACCCTCCTGCCCTTACTTCCTATATCCTGTTTTTTTTTTACTACCGGAAACTTACCCGGCACGGAGTACCGTCGCTTGACTTTTCCTAGCCATGATACTACCTACTTCTTTTTTTCTTTTAAATCACCGTCATATACATATATGTATACATCCATGGCAATGTCCTCCTCGCGTATATGAACTTCCTTCTGAATTATTAAATCAAATCTCGGAAGTTAACCGGCCGGATTACCCCTCATAGTCGTCTAATATTAGGGTCCTGTAGTAGAAGAGAAGGGTCCTTTGCGTTTTCACAAATTATCGCTCCACCATGGCACGAGCTATACCTTCTCTCCACGCAGACAAGTCCGCCAGGCATTATTATGCTTTGAGAATATTAATTATCGCACCTCCTCTCCTAGTCGATGTTACCCTTCTTCAACGTATAACCTGATCGCAGTTGTTTTCGAATTTCTCGCGTGTACGTTCCAGGATGCCGGAAGTGTGACGTGAACTTTTGTTACCTACTTTTTCTCAATTAGGTACTTCTATGCTACTTGTCGAAAAATTCCAGGCGTCATACTAGCTTCGTACTCATTTACACTTGTCGTTTAATTTCTCAGGGATTTTTGTTACATCGCGAATTTTTGGTAAACAGGATCATGGACCGGTAACTGAATTTTGAGAAAAAACACTTTGACCTTTGGCCTTTTCTTTTTTGGAAAAAATGTATCGGTCATTAGGTGAAACTCGACAGACTCGTTTTGACTCCGTGATAATTATTTTTCTCTTTTTATTTGTAATTTATTTATTTCTTTTTTGTGACTTGCTTTAATCTCGTCTCCTGTACCCTCTATTAATTTCTTGCATTGTAGCGTATTTTCTCTGGCATCTTTTGTACGCTGGGTATACGTCGTACCAATATCGGTTTTTCTATTTCCCGGAGACAAGGACCTTAGAAGTTTTACGAGACGGTGAAAAGTAAGCGACGCTCGTGAGACTGCATCCATTGACGGAAGCTGACCATCCTCTATAAATGAAGGGTCTCTACTCACGGTCACAGACAAAGCTCAAGGATCGATCCAAAAGCTCTCTCCCTGCTACGCGAGCTTACAAGCGACGGTTCACGCATGCGCACCGACTAAAACGTGTTTATTATACATGTTTTATAAACGCGGAACCCTTCCGGATGGAGGAGGTACGTGTATACAGTAGTCAGGTACACGTGTCCGCACGTTAACAGCGATAAAATAAGAAATTCAAAGTATAAGCCAAGTGGCCTCGCCGTTCCCTTCGCATTCAAACTTTTCGTCGTACCCAATCACTGTTTGAGACCGAAAAACGTATCCACGTTAAAAGTTCGTATATTTTCACGTTACGCGGACAATTGATTTAGATACATAGATACCTACATCGACGTTCCGATCGATTTTAGCCACCGTGTAAAATTCTCTAACTCCCAATCAATAATGGGGGAAGGGGACGGTTAACGGACTCTGATGGATATTGCACGGCATCTATTAAATGATATCACGCGACAAGGGTAGGTCGACGAAATTCTTTATTTCAACAGGAAAAATTAATCTGCTGCGTTCTTGGCTCTTTCAGTCATCACCGGTCTAAAGGGATCCCACCGGAAGATGATCGGCCGGAAATGTTTCCACTCTTGCTCTTTCAGGTTATTCGCGTAGCCCAAGAGTTGAGCATAAATTTGCTCGGCGAATTTTACTTGAATAATGTTTTCGCACGCGGGGGAGATTAGTTTGAGATTTTCGTACTCATTTATCATCGTGAAGACGTAAAGCCACGCTTAAAACTTCTTTGGCAATAGTTCGTCGGACACTAAAGAAAACGAGGCCGCCACGTGGGATATACGGGGTACGAAGTTTCGCGGTTCAAGCATCGGGGCCTTGTATACTATCTTATAGCTTTTTTTTTCTTGGTCAGAGATGAGACTGAATGAAGGGGAGAGAGAGAGAGAGAGAGAGAGAGAGAGAGAGAGAGAGAGAGAGAGGGAGAGAGAGAAAGAGAAAGAGAGAAAAAGGGTATACCAGCCCCAGATTGGACACCTCAGAGAATTGCATCCCGCGCATTCCATACAGGAGTGGAATCAATGGATATTACAGGCTGGGTGCAGCAATGCCTCGAGTGCATTCTCCCTTGGACCATTGCTGCTGCCGTTTCTTTATTAGCGTGTAAAGAGAAAATCCGACCCGGGAGTCAGAAACGCGTACAAAGCTCTCTATACTCTCTCTCTATATATATATGTGTATATATATATATGCTAGCTGCTATCAAAGCGCTTCCACTGACATACAAGTAATAAGGTTTACGGTGATAAGCAAGGTAGCAAGTCTTAATTGGATAAAACGTATAGAGAGACGGTAGACGCCGGATAATATCAGCGCGATCATTATCTGTCTAATTATGCGGCGTGCGTTATCTTTGAGAATATGTGCCTTGCTCAACGTCCTCAGATGTCTGTGGAATAAGCAAACCGTATCCTATCAAAGTTTCCTGCTTTCGGATGCTGTGATAATCGGCTCATATGGTCCGTGATATCCTTTAAACTTCAAAAGATTTTTTACTATCGTAATACTTGTATACATAATAATATACTCCGTTGATGTATAATATAGTTTTATATCATTCCATTCGGCAAGATAGAGTATGATTTTAATATAAAAATATTTTTCAAACCAGTAAATACGTTTGATTGATACTTTTTTTTAAATGAAATATTACATCAAATTCGTTCATCCTGTTGGCGTCCAATAAAGATCTTGTCAAAACCTGTGGTGATTGCCGACATTTTTTTTTAATCGCCCCATTTGTTCACTGCACGGATGAACAATGGCGTCGTGTAAGTAGAGGATAATTAATTGAAGGACACACTCTATGGAATCCCTTTTAAAATTCGATTATGGATTCGATACCGCCACACGGTTTGTTCCGATCCAGGTGGTTCGCGGAAGAAAAAAAATTGTTATCGAATCTTTTATGAATCGTTTGATCCCAGTGCCGAGAACGTGGCGTCGCCGTCGTCGTAGTCGTCGTTGACGACATAGAGAAGAACCCGCACCAAGGTAAAATGAAAGAAGCACCTTTGACATTAATATTTTCCGAGCTTCCTGCTCCCTCCTTGTAAACCATAAAGCATTAAAAGCAATACATAATTATTCACGGTTCATTTGGTTTTCCCATTTCCTCTTTCGTGAGTATCGTTTCCCTCCTCCGTCTTCTTCTTCTACCCCTGTTCGTCTTCTTGCCTCCACCTCGTCCTACTTCGTCACTCGTACACGTTCAAACCCCTCCAGCTTTTAGACTCACCCTACGTCCTGGGCCCTGATACCCTCATCCTTGTTCTCTCATCCTCATTGGCTCTCTCCCGTCTCTTCACCATTACTTTTTCTCGTGCTGCTCCTTGTAACTCTTAGCTGCGTAGGATCGTAGAATCCTTTGCCTACGACTATCGCTGCTATGAGAATCTATGTTTCTGGTGGTCCTGTAGACGTTAGCGTCAAACTTTCCTATTCTCTTCTTCTCATTTCTTACTTCCTCTTTCAGGTTACCATCCGTCTTACTAACTTCTGGATGCACTTGTATCTGCACTCTAAGTACAGCCTGCATTTGCATTCCTGGGGACTTTGACTCGAGGAGTTTGTTTTTCATAGTTAGTAGCTGATGGGCGTGTCGATCAGCCTTTATCTGTCCTGACTTGGGGTTGGATTGTTCAGGTTGATGGTAGTCGTGTTCCTCGGGATTGAGATAAATAATAGAGGTTATTCGAGCGATGATCTGCATCGTAGATTCGGTCCTCCGGGCACGACGGTAAAGTCGACTTATCTGGTCTAGGGTAAACCTGAGCTGGTCTATGGCGCCGTGGGCCACTACGTCTCGCTATCGCTAGCTATAGTTTAGCTTGGGCTAGATGTACCTTGGTATCTATATGTATACGCGTCGGGTCACCAGGATATCCCATCGTACGAAGAATTCTTATGTACAAGTGGTAGGTGGAAGTGCTGGCAGCCGACGCTCGTCCGCCTCCTATCCGAGGATCACTTACTTATGGCTAGACACGATCTCGCGAGTTTCTCTATTTTTCACTGGATAACTTTTATCTATCGCGGTTTAATAAATTCTGATATGGGTCATCGATGCGTCGATGCATGCACCCGCGACTGGTAGCTCTTTCGCCGTCGCTAAATATTACTCGGGACACAGTTTGACCAACAGGATGGTCAGGTGGGGGGTCAATGAGAAAGAGTGAGTAGATTGCGAATGAGGGAGGAGAGAGAAAAAGAGAGCGAGAGAGAGAGAGGGAGAAAAGAGATTTGCACGACTGCGTCGAAGGGGGCATAGGATTCGAACGTCAAGTCGTTACGCTCACATCGTCATTTATATTATTCGACTTTGGAATAACATTTTTTACGGATTTTTCAGTAGATTCGAAACGTCAGCGCGCTCTAGCGTGCTTTTCTACATACCGAATTTGCCATGTTAAATCCCAAGCACGCTTTTCAACCTTTCAACCTCTTTCTCGTCTCTTCGATTTTGAAAGTTTTCCAACCGTGCTTCTACCATTGACAATTACATCAGGAATCCCCTTGAAATACGCCAAGAACCCCGATTGATTATATTTAACCTACTTTACCTTTCTCTTGCTAGAAATCTTAGAGGCTTGTCTAGTACCATTAAATACCGAAATTATTTGGACGGAAATACTTGAATTTTGCGAACGGAACGGGTGTATTAAATGCAAAGGGCTATAAGGGTAGGTTAGGTTAGTGTAGCACGAGAGAGCCGACCTACGCGGTAGGGGTGATTGCTCGTGATGCTGGTGGGTGAGGGATGAAGTGAGGCGACTGAGCGCATGCGCGATTCTAGGGGTTGGTTTAGCCGGTGGGCGAACGACGGCAGTCACCGGCGAACCACGATTCCACCCCCGGCTTTGGCCACCCTGCAACCCCCGAGGCTCCGACATAACCTCAAACGACGGAGGCCGCGCGTTTTCAGTCGGTCCGTAACGGGCGCGATGGTAGGGTGCCAATAAATATCGGACCCTCGGCCCAATGTTATGTCGTGCGTCGCGTTACGATCTCTTACGGCTGAGGTGTGGTGAGTGAAATACCCAAGTATACACGCGAATGATAAAATCAACTGCGGTGAACTACAATCTACGGCCTGTTTCTTGTCCTCGCTCGTGAGAATTCTACAACGAGATCAACAGAGACGGATCCCACTATATTCGCCCCATGCTCTACTAGAGGACACAATTTTTTCAACCTGCGTTACACGTCAAGACGACGAGGTATATCAGTGTTGAAAGATTATTAGAAAAAATCATCCCCTTTCATTTTGCAAGAGGTAAAAGAAAACCCGGACAGACGGACTAGTTTACTTGTAATCGAAAATTATTTCGAATGATTTTCAAACCCTGGTGGGTTTTATATATGTCTGAAATTTAAGCCGGGATTTAATCGGAATGACGGAGCACCTGGAAAGGATGGAAAGTCGGACTTAATAAATCTATTAAGCGAACCAGGAGAGAACTGAGAGATCCTCCGCTCTCGTTGGACTCACACAGCATCCCTGCTGCGAAATTCGCGTTCATCCTATTTCCGGGGGAAATGAATTTTTCGTTTCGTTCTATCCTTCTCTCTCTATCTCGTCGCTGGCAAAATTCTGTAGATAAGAGTCGTCGAGCATTGGAAATGAATTCGAGTGAGATAACAGGGAAAACGAGGTGGCATCGAGACAGCAAGTTGTAATAATTACATAGAAAAAAAATGCGAGTGAATTTAAAAAAATTCTTTTCGAATCTACTCAAATATAGGTACTTTGTAATCTTTCGGTCGAATTTTTATTTAACGATTAATATGCTGTTATCATCACTCTTGCGTCTTGTAGAAAATACACGGAATACTCCTTGTTATATACCTAGCGCTACTTTATGTATGGCTCTACAATATCGAAAGTATCATCACGCGTGCTTAGCTTCAACACGATACGCAACGCAACGACGCGTTATTGTTATCGTTGACTTTAACCATTTACATGGCTGCTATCTTTATCGCGCCAAGATACATCGTTTCACCAAACGACTCGTACACCATACATATCTACGTACATACTTATACATATGGGTACATGGATTTTCATATCTCACCGGCGGCTATATTGATTTCGTCGCGACGTGTTTGCGGATACGTGAGGTACGAGGCTGAATGGGCTAAAAAAAGAAAGAAAAAAAATGAAAAGAAAAGGAAAGCAAAGAAAAAGAAAAGAAAGGTCCTGACGCCATTCGAAGGTTACCATTGGTGCTTTAAGCGACATCAGGGGACTGTATGTTGTTAGACGGCAGCTTATACATGCTGCCTTATACTGTATAGGGTAGCTACTGGCACGTGGGATTTTTTTTTCTTTTATAAAGAGCACTTGCCAAGGGACGAGAAGAAATTTGTAAGAATGTGAAAAAAAAATTTCTCGATACAAGTACCACGTGCCAGAGAATTAAATTAATACTAAACTACGGAACTAATTATAACTTGCCGAAGTATTTCTGGAAGCGGTCTTTGACAAGAGGAGCCACCATTCTCCTTTTAATTGATTCTGTGGAATTTTTTTTTCACTCAAGCATATTTGCTTCGTTCATGATTTTTCTTTTTTCAACGTGACTTTTTTCAGAGTAATTTTTTTGATTATGAATTTCGTGCGAATTTTTTTTGCGACGTATATTTTATGGCCGTCAGTGTAGAGTAATAATACGCTTGATTGTCTCTAAATACATTTGTCGTGATTCGATAGAGTTGTACTTTTGGACTGAACAGTGATAAAAAAGTGAATTATCAGTACATTTTTCAAATGGTCTTTAGACGCTTTGATATTACCTGATTATTGGCATCGAGTGAGTCATTCTCGATATTACGTATACGTAAAGTTTTCATGGATAGCTTCCAAACTTCAGTAGTTTGGAACTGCTATCTGTAAATTGAACGGATACACTTATGGATTACAGCCAGTCGTAAAATTTAATTGACTGCTCAGTGAAAGCACGTATCTCTATAGAAACGGTGAAAAAGCTCAGAAAAGGCTATACGGACATTATAACGTATCGGGTAGCTTAGCTAAAAATATCTACACCAATTAAATTATCTACACTGGCTGCTTTACCTGGACCACCCGGTATAACTGAAAGATAAAAAAAGAACGAAAGCAAGAGATATTATCTTTCTCTCTCTCTCGTATATCCCTCCCATTAAACATAACGAATGATCAGTGAAGTTCGAGCCGACAATTAAAATCTGCGTCATTAGACGATCGCATCCCGTCGATCGAGCAAGTATTTCCGGTAAATTAGCCAAGCATCGGGGATTCCCCTGCCGTGGCATAACTGCTAGTAACCATCATTAACGTTCTTAATGAAAAGAGGGTGAATCGCTAAATATGATATGACGCGAGTTAAGACTCCTAGCGTAGGTTGAGTAGTATCTGAAGTAGTAGTCGAAGAGGGGTGGGTGGGTACGGGGGATGAAGAGCCAGTGGAAGCTCGAGGAGTAGAGTATAGAGAGTAGAATAGTGCAAGGGCATAGCACGGGGTGGGAAAGGATTGGGAGACGCCACTGGTTCCTATATTCCCCTCGCTTCAACCCCTCATCCTCTTCGGCGGGAAGCAGCCACCCCTAGAGCGAATAGGGGGTCAATGTCTGCCTGCGCCAACCTTGCTTCGGCCTCTGCCGTTAGACTATGGAGTATAGAATATAGACTATATGTATAGTGATACCACGCAGCCCAGGGTGTAGGGCATGGAGCACATCCCCATCCCAGTCAGACCAACCCCCGTAAGCGCGCCACGTTCTAAAAACATTACCGTTAACCTGACGTTGATTCCGCAGATAGAATCTGTTAGCTGCCCTCCTCGCGTCCACCCTCTCCAAACCCACCCTCCGTATAACCCCTCTCGTCACCCATCTACTATTCCTCCGTCGTCTTCCTCGTCCTCTGACTCTTTCGCGCTCTCCACCAGTCCCTCCAGGTTCTCCATCCGCCTCCGGGTCCTCGAGATCCCTCTCGCCCTCCGCGCTAACGCCACCACTTTCAAACAACGTAACGCCACCGCCATTCTATCGTTGTGTGTCTCGTATTGACCGATGGCGATGGCGAGGTCGCAATTATTTCCAAGGCGTGCCTCGCGCGCCGCCGGATACTCCAGACACACCGCCTGCAATCTGCGCTGCAATCTCTTCCAGTAGAAGAGCACGATAGGACCCCCCTGTACTTCTGGGCTTTTCTTATTTTTTTATATTTTTTTATTTCTTTCCCTGTCTCAGAACTTCCGTATAAGACTCCTGTCAAGATACAGCGCACAATGTAGCTATAACGTATAGTACACGTAGTGTATTCTGTGTAAGGGTGTTCCTGGGTCCTGTCGATGGGGGTTGTGATGGTAAACGTTTAAAACGTAAGGCGAGGCGATATTTCGCCTGGGCGACCGGCAGGAAATTCCTTTAGAACGGGCTCCTTCCGGTTGATCGATCGCCACGTCGAACGGAATACGACGCTCTCTCCCGAGTAGCTAGTAGATATAGCCTACCTACGCGACCAGCCGATGTGCCCGATCAATCCGCGTGTCGGAAGATTATAATCGGGCCAATTTACACCTTATCCGCGTGCCATCTAGATTACGTTAATGTCTCGCGCACCAAGTTATATACAATGGCTATGTTATTTACGCTGCATTCAATTCACTGCGACGTTTTTTACAAACAGTAGGCTTAATATTCTTTTTCATGTCATTGTTATGCAGGCGGAAGTCGCAGATTCGTGGTCCCATTTGCTGCTGCTTTGATCTCTAGATGCCATTGCCAGGACTCTAGGAGGCTGTGGCTTAGGCCCTTGTACGAGTTGGCGGGCTGTGATATCGATTCTCGAAATTCGTTAACGCACCCGGACGAAACGGTACTCGAGTCCTGTCTCTGCGCGCACCATTCCCGTGTCTCTTATCACCTCTGACATTTATTTCCCCAGATAGTACGTACAGTATCTATATCGGGATATGTATATGTACGATTGGACGAAGTTAGTGTTTAGATCAGTATCGACTCCTTTGAACTGTAATCATCGATATTATAGTCTCTACGGAAATCGTGGTTGGATGATACTACCTTGCTATCTATATCTTCAACTGCGTCGAGACGCCCGTTCTAACCACCCCGATACGTGGACTCACGCGAACAAGGGTTAACAGGGTGCGTGCCCTTGCATCCATTAATGCTCCTGCATGAACCCAATCCCATATACTGTAATCTGTATACTCGTGCAGAAATCCTAAAACCACCCTATCCAACATCCCTTCGATATTTAATATTTATTTTGTTTTATTGAAAAAATCAACACTCCACCCCCATACTGTTGGATTTGTAGGATAAATTTTTATCGAACTTATGCAGGGTCGCATTGTTACTTCCTGTAGTACCTGAAGAATTATAAAGAAAAAAAAGTGTTTTTTCCTTGCTTCTGTATACGCAAAGATAAAGAAACTGATGAGGAAAAAATTCAAAACCATGTGGTAAGTCATTATCATAGAATCAATGTGGTTCATGCGTTCGACATCTATGGCCCGGGTCAGTTTATTCTCTCCGCAAGCGGCCACTTTGTCGAGTACCGGAACTTAGAGTTCGCGGGCAATTTTGAATTATACAACAATTGAAGTTCCAAATTGAACTGTACGACGGTATACATGCTAATCAATTGTTTTGACTGAACTTAATATTTTCGCCTTTAATTAAATAACGCGACTTACACTATTGCATAGTGACTATCTAACTAAATAATGTTTTTATTTATATATATTATATACACGTAGTACATGATATATTGTATATACAGGGTGATCCAGAATAACTTTCACACCCGTTACTGGCAGATACTGGAACCGATTCTGGACAACACGTATTT